>PVHY01004184.1:0-97443 GCA_004024945.1 Uropsilus gracilis
AAGGAAGGAAGGAAGGAAGGAAGGAAGGAAGGAAGGAAGGAAGGAAGGAAGGAAGGAAGGAAGGAAGGAAGGAAGGAAGGAAAGAAGGAAAACATTTTTTTGTAGGCACTATGTACAGATTGTCCCCAAGAAGCAATGGTCATCTTTGGGTGAAATGCGCAGGCCATTTCTGCAAAATTTTGAAGGACACTGGGAGAAAGAACAACCAAAGGACAGCGACTGGTTAAATAAATCAAGCTGGACATCAGCTTCCATATTACAACCTAAGGTCGTGTCACTTTCAAGGACTCAAGATCACCAAATTCAGAGAGTTCCCCAAATCAGTTATAACTGATTTCCACAGAACTAGAAAGTACCTTGGACCTTGCTATTTTCCATTCATAAAAGTCTTGCTATCAGCAAATGGGCTCACCACCCATGTCATTGTAAATCCTTTGGCACATTAAACTAAATCAGTTTTGAACGCAACTCTCCCCTTTGAACCCTGGGGGACACTAATGTGTCCTCTCAAGTCCAGGGAGCCACACAGGTGTCCCTGACCTCCAGAAATGAGAATGAGAACTCCTTTTATTGGCCGTATCATCTGCTGGATGGACAATAACCAAAAAAGAATTGCCAGAATACTGTATGGAGAATCAGGATCAACTTCCTTCCTTGTGGGACCCAGAGCAAGATGAGTATATCTTTTGTGCAAAGATTATTAACAATTTTTCACATGGCAACAGAAGAACATCAAGCCAAGTGCTCTATTTTCAGGTAGCCGAGTCTATGAAGGATCATTAAATCATTGCTGTGGATTTCTGAAATGACAGCAAAAGAATGCATGTCAAGGAAATACATGTTCTTTATGTTGGATTGAATTCAGGGGGGTTTCTGCTGGTATGGAAGAGTCTTGCTCTTTGACCTAAGGAGCAAACTCAAGCAGGTGTCGACCGAGCCGACATCTTGGCACCAGGAGTCTCCGTTCTGAGCTTATAAGGAGTGAGAGTACAAGACAACTGGTACGAGCAAAGGAAGGGTGAGTGTGATCTAAGGTTTAGGAGGAAGTGGCCAATGACCTACATATTGTGGAGTGAAGGGACAGTAAATGGAACAGATAGAAATTAATCATCACACCACACCCTGAAGAACAGTACAAAAAGAAAGACTTTTTTAAAGAGGACATGATATGGAACTGAAAATATCTAGGACATACACAAGCCACAACTAAGTCCAGCCAGAGCTTGGGTATGACACAATTTCACTAGTGCAGAGCTATAGGAGTGATCAAACGTATCAGAAAAAAAGAATCCTGAGGACAATTCCAAGAGTGGTCCCTTAAATCTATTTTTCCCTATGAGTTTGGGGAAAGCCAACCATTATTCTACTTTAGTAGCTAATATATGCCCAGCCTGAAGAATCAAGAGCTGTTCATTCACCTCATGGATAGAGTTGCTGCATATATGTTTCCTGTATGTTTTACATAAATGCTTGTTCAACTTAATAAAACTCGGCATTATAAAAATGATCTAGTCACTACCACCAACCCTTTAGCATCCAAATAGAGCCAGAATAGACAGATATAATATGGGCACACCAAAAAGCTTTCTAAAAATACCCATAGTATACCAGACACAAAACTAAGGAGGAAATATTAAAATACTGCGGAAACAGAAAGATGGCAAGTCAAAAGAAGTGAGTCAGTAATTGAGGCAACGCCTTCTTTTCTTCTTCAGGGACCAGGGGATAGAGGCAATATTTTTCCAGTGGGTTCGCAACTGGCCCCTTAACTTTGGCTCTAAACTCAGATGTGCTGACATATTACCATCTCTTCTCCCAAGAGGAGCATTTAACTAAGGTATTGTCCATTCCATTTCAAGCAGACACTGAATATGATGGCCTCTGCATTTGTTTGAGAATAACATCTCACCCCTCGATATTTAAAGGGGTAGGGGGTGGAGGTTGTATTGCAGGAACTTTTTTTTCCCCAAAAAAAAATGTATACTTTGACATTTAACCAAATTAACAAACATTAATTGCACATAAAAGCCACTTTGCTGAATTGCAATGAGCCATTTAACCCTGTGGACCAATCCACCCGAGAGTTATAGGAGGAGAAGCAGAGTTGGCAATTCTCAAACATTAAGACACTCAGCTGCCTACACTCTAGCTCCTTCGAGGTCAGAGAAAGCTATGTTGCAGAAAAAGAACGTGAGTCCAAATTAGCAATTTGGCAGCATTCTTCAAAAAGAAAAATGTAACCTCAGGACTTTCCAGTGCTCTCAATTCAGCCTGCCAGGACGTGTCAATGGATTGTACTCTTATTTGTACCCAGGGCAAAAGAGGCTAGTTCTCACAGTGCCCCTTTCCTTAGCAAATATATGCACCACAGACTGCACATATATATAATTAAGGAAGCTTTCTTTTCCATCTCTGACTTCAGAAAGGCAAGGTACACATCTCTCTAAGTTCTGATTTTCTCTTAGGCCAAGGCCATGGCACTTTCTGTTATGATCGCTTGTCCTGCCAACAGTTCCACATCACAAAAATCACTTCTTGCCCTGTCTTCTCCAGGAGGTGAGGGCATTATAGGAGTTGAGTCAGACTTCTACTCCCTGTGGAGAGTGGGACTCTTGGAAACAAGTGACCTGTAACCACAGCTTTCCTTGTTTTATCTTTCAGATGGGTGGCCCTCGCTGCCCAGGGGTGAATGTATGCACCAAGTCTGTCCATTTACTTTCCATTTCCAGAACTGGACTCCTCCTGCTGTCATGGCAGCTGCTCTGCCAAAGTTTAAAATGAGTAAATGATGAGTAGTGAGGTGGTATGACCTATTTTTCTGTATTCCAAAACTGTCTTCCAAAATAGAGCAGATTCCAGAGAAATCAGATATGGCCAGCAGAGTCAGTGAGCACACAGAGGTCACCTAGCATCATGTCTGGCTGTGACAGCCATCTTTATCTTAGTCATACTACTCCAGATCACTGAAGTAAAATCTATTCTGCAAAATCCAGGGCTTAGGCACCCAACTTTCAGAAGTCCCACTTGTCTCACTAACAACTTCTTTGGAAAGGAGGCAGCAGGAAGGGAGTCCGTGTTGTAAAACATTGATACAGCTGTTGAACTCTGGCACCCACTTCTTCCCTGTTCGAATAAAGTTTCAACATTGGGCCAAATGGTTTGTAGCACTCGTGTGTTTTGATTTTATATATTTCAAGTCTGTTATTTACACATTGGGCTGCATGACTTTTACATTGAACTTAGATAATTCCTTTACCTGTGTAAAATGAAGCTACCGCTAGCATTCTTCTAATACACTTTTTATTTTTAAATCTACTTTGCTTCCTGAATTTTAACTTTCATGCCCCATTGCCAAGTCAGGTGTGGTCAGGATGGTATGGCTATAGACCTGGATGAATTCTTCATCCCCCATTTCCCACTCATTTGTGATTGTCTATTACATTCCTGCTTCTCTCTCTCCCTCCCCCACATATCACTCTTAAGCTGGTATGTCTCTAACTCCAGGGGAGAATGGGGGTAAATACCAGGCAATTCCAATAAAATGGAAAATAGTGGGTGAAATTTAATGTCAGATAAAGTAAAATGAAAAATAAAACTGTTCAAGAGTATCAGCAACAATTTTACTTTGTATAGACAAAGGAATTATTGAAATTTAATATAAGAGTTACATGATTCTATAGGGAAAAATAGGCTCAAAATACAAGAAACAAAATATTTTATTTTAATAAAATAAAAGTATTGAAAATGAAAGTAAAAATGGATAAAAAAAATTGGAGGCCATTATGATTGCACTTCCAAAGGTATTATCTGCAGCCATAAATCCCACTATTAACAGACCAAGGACCTGAACCAACCTTGTGTGTAACTAATGCCTTACCAATTGCTAACTAACTGAGATAACATCAACTAACTCTCTTTGGAAGATCAAGGAGATGAAGATTTAAGTAGGATGTAAAACATTTTAATTAACAGGCAAGATTGATGTAAAAGATGAATAATAATGCTCTATACCTTATAGAAAATATCTTTTTTGTAGTGTCTTTATATATCTACAATGAACTGATGACCTAAAGTCTGCCAAAGAGATGTACACAGAAATAGAAACAGAAATGCACAACAAAGGATTAAAGTAAAATGTGCAACTATTTGAAAGGCACACACTTAAAAAGTAACTCATGGATCAGGAATAGAGCAAAATTAAATTGTGCACCCAGACATATAAGTATATAGGAATTACATGGCAAAATGCCAACAAGTGACCAATTTATAGATGTAGTCAAAAGTATACCTATAGATTGCCTGTTTTATACATTTGTACATATATATGCTTGATGTTTAAATATTAGGTGTATGGAAAGTTTTAAACTTGAAATGCCAGATATGTCACAGTATCTATGTCATATATTTGTATAAATATACAAGTATAAATATAAATAATGATAATTTTAAAATGTATCTTTTAACCTTAATTGAAAATTAAAGGATAAATGTTAAGTAGTGGTAACTTAGTAAATTAAGAAACAGAAAATTCACTCAACTAATCACAGTGTCTAAGAATCAACTCTTTGGTGTGTGGAGGAAAATAAAATGGACTTTGGGATTTCACAAAAATAGTACCTGCAGAAAAAGCCAGGCAGGGTTCCTGTGAGAAAATACTTTATGACATTCTAATAATGAATTTGAAAACTCACACTGAAATGTTATAATATTTTCCAGAAGGTCCTCAAAATTTACTTATTTTCACAAATCAACAATAACTTAAAATTTGAGCATGATTAAAAATAAAGTTTTGTGCAATCACAGATTTAAAATATCTTTGGGTTCATAAGAATTAATAAACAAATAATTTCTAAGTTTAATTCACTTTTACAAAACATAATTTTATCTAGGACATAGAGAAAAGACACTTCCTAATTTGTGGTAAGTTAGAATGACTCTGTAGCTGAGTTGAAATACTTCAGAAGATGAATAGTAATCACCCTCATTTAGGATGATATGAAATTTGTAAGTAGTAAATTATCAAATTGAACCCAGCACTGCATTTAAATACTACACACAGAGGAAAGCTCCAGATCATCACACAAGTGCTTTAATAATGGGGAGTTTATGGCTATATTGATCCTATTCAATCTGTCAAACAGAGATTTCTTAGAGAAAGCCAACACTATTTCATAAAATTAGCTATCAAATAAGAATAGCATTTTATCTAAATACTCTAATTATAAACAATGTCCATCTGGAATGGGTGGGATAGTTCCCCCAGAAGCTCATGTCAACTCAACATGACTCTGTAGTGCCTCTACAGATATAACTAAGGCCTAGCTAGACCAGATGAGACCACGCAGGAAGGGATAGCTCACATCCAGTTAGCCTTCATCTGAGGAAGAAACAGACACAGTGACACAGAGAAAAAGATGTGATGATGGATAAAAAGACTTGTGTGATACCTCTACAAAGAACTCCAAGGATTTTGGGTAACCACAGAAGCTGGGAGAGAAGCCTTGCAATGGGTTTTCCCTCAGAGTTCCCAGAGGGAAGCAATTCTGTTAATGCCTAGATTTGGAACTTCAAGACTCCAGAACTATGTGAGAATAAATGTCTGTTGCTGTAAGCCTCACAGTTTATGGCCCTTCCTTCAGACAGCCTTAGGAAATGAATACACAATATTAATACACAGCCAACATCACAACATCACATTTAACTAAGAAACACCTAAGGCACCCCATTCCAACTCAGCACAAGACAACCATTCCAGATGGACAGTAACAGCAACAAGAGTGTAGCCTTGCAGAGGAGAAGGAACTGCTCCCTCTTGCATCTGTGAAGTGCCTGACCAGCCTTTGCAGGGCTCAAGCTCCAGCTCTGCAGACTGAGAGAGAAATACTCTAAAGAGGGTGTTCAATTGCAGTCACCACTTTTGCTCCTAAACACCTCCTGTAGGTGACATACATCCACTGGAATCTGACATTAGTATCTCTAATCTATAATAACGGATAACATTTGACAGTGTAATGTAAAATTATATTTTCACACTATATTTCTGCTGCATCAAAAATGAAGCTGAAGTGAGAATGGGTCCAACAAGTTACTTAGTTCAATAGCTGGTACATAGTAGGTGCTCAATAAGTGGTTTTCTTTCTCTCTAAAATATTGACATCACATGAGCTAACCTCAGAGATGAGAATTATATTTGGTCAATTAATGCTTTTTGTATTCTCCCAACTGTGGTGAAATTATAGATTTAAAAATCTCTTTGTAAATCAATTTCTCTGAGTCTATTGAATTACAGAGAGGCAAATCACACTAAAGCAAGAGAGAGGAAAGAATGTGGTAGGTGGGAGGTATTTATAACGGGCCCATGAGGAAGAATCTTTGAGAAGTAGGCAATGTTTCATCACCACTTTTTCTCTGCTTATAAAGACAGTGGTGGCCCAAATATTGTAAGCCCATACACACCAAGAGGGGAAATTGAGCTTTATGTACCAAGAGCGGTTGATTTCACAGGTTGTTTAATGCACAGACAGTTTTTAATTTAATATTTTCCCAGAGGCCTTTAAAAGTATTGGGTATATTTTGAAAAGTTCAATAAATATTTGTCATTTTATATAGGGTCATCATTTTTTTGTTTGTTTGTGGTTTTTTTCCCCCTCTCAAACACAAATCAAGTGAAATATTTAAGTTCTGAGCCAAGCGCCCAGGAGCTTATTAAAAATGAGTCCAAATGAATGTGCTGGCAAAGGCTGGAGTATGGAAATGAGGCAACATTTAACAGTCCCTGAGTGGGCTGGGGAAGGAATGTGCCACATGATGCCCTTTGGGGTAAGCAAGACTAGAAACCTGAGTGGCTGAGAATTAGCCCTGAGAGATGAACAGGGGCAGGGAGGGGTCAGGAGAGAGGTCTCTCAAAGGTCAAAGGTCAGGGAGCATGGAACAATCTAGGGTATGAAAGCCATGAGGGACAGTCAGCTGTCCCCACTAAGTTCACCAGCAATACACACACACACACACACACACACACACACACACACACACACAGAGTCCAAATCAGTGATTAAGCATGACAACAATAACATTTTTTTTCATAGGAATACTTAGTTGCTTTTGACTCAAGAATAAGAAAATTCTTTGTAAATTAGCTGATTCCTGATTTGTGGTAGAAAGTAATGACCCCTCAAAATGTTCATGTCTAAATTGCCAAATGCTACGAATGCTTACCCTGTTTGGTAAAAGACACTTTACAAATACAACAAAAACTCCTAAGATAGGGATGTGGATCTGTGCTCTCTGGAGACACTATGTTACGTGACTTTCATCCCAAGTAACCCTGCAGGGGGGAGGCTGCTAGGTCTACCTCAGTCTGCAGTCAGCATGGAAGATGCTATGGCACTGGCTTTGAAGATGGAGGAAGGGGCCGTGAACCAAGGTTGCAGGCGGCCTCTAGAAACTGAAAAACCAAGGACAAAGATACCTCCCACGAACTCCAGAAGGAACAGATTCCTGAGTCACCTTAAATTCAGCCCTATGGCACCCACTTTACATGTCTGATCTTCAGAACTATAAGAGAGCAAGTGCACATTTTTTTCAGCCACTAAACTTGTCATAGCAACAATAAGAAACTAATAGATGGACACACAGGTGTGAGGTAGGAATTTATGAAAACTATGCAAAGCAGGTATCCTAGACCACTTAGATTCTATGAGAAGTTTAGCAGGGTCTTGGGGGTCCTCTAGCCCAAGGTCTAGCTACTGGAATTCTGGGTTTCTCTGGACTGGGCAATGTGGCCTCAACCGCGGCTAGACACAGTCCACCTGGCACACGCACTGTGAGGGAGCAGAACAGAGCAGGCAGGAATGGCACCAGCTCCCTGATGAACTTGGGGTCACCACAGTGCCATGCACCCAAATGGGAGTGATGGTACCCTAGCCAGATAGACCATCCTTTCTTAGGGGTTCTCAGTGGGGGACCTGGGATGACACCATTTCAACCTCCCTTATCTGTCTGTACACCTGGAAGGGTGGGGAAGGCTTCCACCCTTTTCTCCAGACCTGGAAATCCTCTCAGTCCCCTTCTTGCCTTTGTTTTACTCACACCTGACAAGTGAGTCTATTCTCTGCTTGGAGAAAGAAGAACCTTCCCATTCTCCCTTCAGATCTAGAAAGCTGGTCTTTCGACGTCTCAGCCTGCACTTCATCTCAGTCTTGCGCAGTTCTTTGAAGCTGGAGGTCCTCCTGATGCTCTTCCCATCCTCCCCAAGATCCATGCTGCCTCATTGCTGACATGGACCAATATTCACAAGTCTGGGCCTGGATCACTAAACTGGGCATGTGCCCAATTCATCCTGCAAGCTTCAGATAACTGAACACACCCTTCCAGCAGGTGACCCACCTATGGGGCTTAGGTAAGTGGGTTTCAGCCATGCTCCCTGTCCCCCCAAGATAATGTACTGGGCAGGTGACCAACCCACTCATTTTACTCCATTCTCCTGGAGGAGGTGACAGGCTTAGGATGGTCCAGTATGCAGATTCCAGACTACCCACAGAAGCCCCACCTACAACTCCTATGGGGTACAAGAATAGTGTGGTGCAAGCAGCGCCTCTCCAACTTGCAGATTCCCTCATTCATGCAATTCATGCCTCACTCATATCTCCATGGATCCTTTTTCTGGGATGGTCAGAACCATCACCTTCAATGACTTATGAATTCACCTGTCACCCTTCAGATTCAAGTTCCTGGGTCACAGTCACCCTGCACCCTCCCCATCACTGGCAGTACCCTCTGATCAGTTGGCAGGATTTTCTCAAGCTGATTATAAGTCCATCTCATCCTCTGCTGATCCAGACCCTCTCCTGGCCTCCCCTTCTCTTCTTCCCCGGAGTCTCTAGGAGGTCCCAGTAAGTCAGCTGTCTTCACCTATAACGGGATTGTTCATACCACGGATGCTGAATGCAGAATTCACTTGGCATCATGAGTGTGATTCACCTGGGCCGAGCAGCAAAGCAGCCCTGAGGCGGAATCTGTCATTCCAAGCGTGTTTTGGAAATTCCACCTTTGTGGCATCTGTGCTGCCTGAGCAACAAGTGACCAGCCCCCACCCCCATGGTGAGAGGAGCCAGAGGCCCAAGGAACCCATGCTCTTACATGTGGGAAAATAAAAATTGTTGAAATTAGTCATGAACAATCCAAACAGCTCCAGTTGCTGAATCAGAGGCATATATATGTGCCGTAGGAAGAAAGTTATTAAAAACACTTTTTCACTATTTATACATGTCTTATCATCTGGCTCGGCTCTCAGAGGAACGGGAGGAGAAGGCAATTATGTCTTGGTGGAAGGGAAAGGGGCACATAAGACAGTGCTGGGTGAGATGCCACATAGGTTACCCACCCAGAGAGGCCTGCCAGGTGAACTTAAGTCATGTCTGGGCAACACGGTTTGTGTCTGGGCAACACATTTCCCTGAGAGAAACTTATGACAGCAAGAAAAAGCAGACTCTGTGCCATGGGTCATTTTTTCCTAAATGAACTGCATCATTCTCTCAACATCTGTAACATGGGATATTGGTTGAGCGCAGGGCTTATCATCATACCTGGACTTAAGGTTCAGTTTTGCCACTTATTATCTGTGTGATCTTAGGCAATTTTCCTAATCTCTCTGGGCCATGGACTCCTCCCCTTTATTGCAGGTCCATAAATGTGCAGGATATTGTGAAGACTGAAGGAGACTGTCAGGGAAATGCTGAGTCCCATGTGGGAGTCCCGTGCATTTCTGTAAGGGTGGTGGGAAGATGGCTGCTCCTTCCCCCACTTTGCGCAAGAGGCATCAATAAATGCATCCCAGGTTAGGTCTTCTGGGTAAAGGCCACCTAGACTCCAGAGAAGGCACCAGAGAGCTATTTGGTATCAGAGCAGATCAGGAGGAGAAACCATCGATTTCCTGGGCAGTGGTGCCAAATGGTAATGCATGACCTGCTGAAGAGTTGGTGGCTCTCTGCCGTTCGATCAGCAGGAGAAAGTTCAGACTCTGACACCCTGACTCCAAGTCCTACTATTGTTCTCTCGTGGGACGACTGATTCGGACAGGAAATCTCTGGGGATCAGGATCTCAGGAGACCTTGGATTCTTCCTATTTTGGGTGAGGCCAAAAATAATACCCTGGACAGAGCTGACTCTTAGTAGGACACCCCCACTGCTGACCATGTGTGGTGATTAAGAGAGGAAGGCAGAGGCAAGTGAGACCAGCAGGGGAGAAGCTAGGTGAACTCCTTTAAAGTTCAAACATTTAATTTTGTCCTGATTCTGCTCAAGGCCAAGAGGTCAAGTCATTTCTTATTTTATCCAAATCAGCTCAGCAGCCTCTAGAGAGAAGACCAGGGTGCTGCTATAGTATTTCCAGAGCCCTGGATTAAATGTCTTTCCTCCGGCCTGAGACATCTAAATGCCACAGGAAGTTAAAACCTTACGTAGTTTAAAATCAAAGCATCTCCTCATCCCACCTCCTAGATCAACAATAGACACAGAGGGAGGGAGAATTCAGGATGAGAGGGAGACCATGTCAGCTGGTTGGTGTAACCCTTTGTAGCTGTTATGGGAAGACTGGCTTTGCTTTCTACTCTACCTGGGACTCACTGCAGGTGACCCTTGGACAAATGCATTCCCCCTCAACAGGCTTCTCAAGCTGGTGTTCACATGCCATTGGTCTCTGTATTCTGCTCAGGAGTTCTCAGGAATAAGCAGAGTGAGCATTTCTTCTGTAGGCACTTTCTCAGATTTCATGAAGGAAAAGGCTGGGTCTCTCAAGCTCTCAAGGCCTCTTGTCTAGAACAGGGTGCAGCTGCAACTTCTAAGTGACTATGGAATACAGCATGAGTGGGTAATAATTGGGCAAAGAAGCAGCAGCATCCCAGTGAAGACTGTGTTTAAAGATGCAGGAGAGTCTCCTTTGGGTAGATCCCCAGAAGAACGATTGCTGGGTCGAATGGTAGTTCTGTTTTCATTAGTTTGAGGGTTCTTCTCCACACTGCTTTCCATAGTGGCTGAACCAGTTTACATTCCCATCAGCAATGTAAGAGTGTTCCTTTCTCTCCACATCCTCGCCAGCACTTGTTGACTGTTGTTTTGGATGTAGGCTATTCTTACCGGTGTAAGGTGGTATCTCATTGTGGTTTTGATTTGCATTTCCCTGATTGCTAGTGACATTGAGCAATTTTTCACGTGCCTGTTGGCCATTTGTATTTCCTCTTTAGAGAAGTGTCTTTTTAGTTCTTCTCCCCATTTTTTAAGCTGTACAATGTTTAAGACAAATATATTAACCAAAAAGTTAAAAATTAAGTCTATAAGGTAAAACCTTACATTAAATTGTACTTATATATTGTTAAATAAATATTTTTAAAACACCTTGAAAAAAAAAAGATGCAGGAGGGGGCCCGGTGGCACTGGAGCCAGCTCATAGTGGTTCATCAAGGGCGCACAAGCATCCCCAACTTCATGTCCACATTTGAAGCTTGAAATGGGTCTGGATGATAGTATATATACTGGAAATTAGTATATGAAACAGATCAGGACCTCATTTTAAAGATTATGACCTCATCTTCTCTGCTGTACACTACTGCTAGCAGTCCACATGGCAGGTCATAGAAACTCAACACATGCAAACTTTCTAGAAAACAAGCTAAAGAGAGTTATAGAATTCAGTCCCCTACTTTCCCAACTGACTGTCTCACCTATACCTAGAGCTGGTCAAATTGCGTGGAGGCAAGAAGCAAAATTGAATGACTAAGAACCCAAACATCCCCTGGATGTTCCTGAAAGAAGCAGGAACTTCCCTGGGTACACTGTCTGAGAGGAGGGCTATGTGGACATCTGAAGTTCACCTTCTTCAAAGCTGTGACAATTACTCTTAGTTACAATTTTCCCTGAAAACACTGGCATAATTTGTCTTTCATGTTCTGATGCACCCAGGGGCTCAGAAGGACCCAGGAAGTCACTGGTTCGCAGACCTGTAGTAGGGAAAAAGAAATTGATGTGCTGACTTTTCTACCAAAAAGGTTACATACATAGGTACAAATTGTTGACAAGAGTTTGCGTTTAAGGGTAAAACTTCTGGATGCAGTATATTTATATACAAATCTTGAACACATGAGTATTTTTTGAGGGTGCAGTTTATTTACTTCTCTGTGCACTGATGTCCTTAGCTACAAGGGTTTTGATAGCACCCACCTTTAAACACTGTGATGAAGATTTGATGAGATAATGTATAATCCTTGACAGAGCACCTATGGTGTGGTCAGTACCCCATAACAAATAGTAAAAGGTTCTGAAAAGTTCAAGCTACATACATGCAGGAATCAAATAGTCTATTCAAGCACGGTGGAGCTATGAATACTTAGCAACTATTATTGTTGATTTTCAAGATGCTTGTTGTTTATTACTAATAGTTCTTAAAGAGCCCTACTAACTGCATCTCACTACCCTCATTTTCTTACTGAAGGATGTTGAGGGTGAGCAAGGTTAAGGGACTTGCTTCAAGTCACAGTTAATACCTGGCTGAACCAGAATTCTATCCAGATTAGTCTGGCTTCAAATTCTATTCTATTTCTCTATAATATTCTACCTTAAAAGGTAAGAAAGTCCATAGACAGAGCTTTAATTTTTACTATCCATAAGACTAGAGACTGGGAAATTCAGCTAAAATTTAAGAGGTCCTAAATCCATTGATGGTAGCATTTGCATTAATCCCTGGCCTTACCCAGTACCATGCACATAAATTCAGATCATGTCTATTCAGAACATCTTCTGCTCAGACACACTACATATTCTGTGTTGGTCAATAACAGATTCCTGTTTGTAAGTGGGAAGAGAACATTAAGTAAACTTCTGATTATCCAAAGGTATACATTACAACTTTGGGCCTGCCCCATGAACCCTATATTTCTCCATATCGAGGGAGGCAGGGCCTTCCCACCCTGCAATGTGTCTCTGTGCAATTCATTCATTTCAAGAAAACATTTTTAGAGAAAGAAGACCAGATTCAGATCAGCTCTGCTAAAAATCAGCCGTGGAGCCTTGAGTGAGTCACTACACAGGTCATATTTATGAAGACAGAGGAGGACATGGTCAGAAAGGCTTGGTTCTGAATTTCAGGAGTTGCACTTCCTGACTATGAGGACTTGACCTCATGGACAAGCTTCAAGGTCATTGTCATTCTGCACATTTATAGTTCACAACAGAGCTATGTTTCTTTGAATGTTATTGAGGATTTTTTTGGTTAGTCATTTGATTTGATGCTCCGTTTCAGTTCCCTACTGCTACTATAACAAACAACTACAAACTCAGTGGCTTAACAAACTCAAATTCAAAGGTCTTGAGACTAGAAGTTCATAATGGGTCTCAGTCAAATATATACTGCAGTATCTGTAGGAATGGCCATTTCTGGGGTTCCTAGGGCAGAACCCATCTTCTTGTCTTGTGGGTATTCCTTGGCTCTGGCCTCTTGTTCTGTCTTCTGTAGCATCTTTTGTGTCATTTTTTTTGTGACTTTTGGATTATACTGGCCCCTTCTGATTACCAAAGGCCCATCCACATAGTCTAAGATAATATTCCCGTTTCAAAGTCATTAGCAAATCATATATACCAAGTCCCTCTGATCATGGATAGGTACACATTCCCAGATCCTGAAATAAGAATGTGGACATCATGGGAGAGGGTGTTATTGCTCCTAACAATCCATCCTAGAGCCCCTCTAATTAAAATTGCATGACGATCATCCAGAAAAAAGAGCTACATCTCCATTAGCAAACTACTTTGATAATGACAAGGAAATGGCAGGGAAACACATTTGGGAATCAAAGAAAATTATAATTTAGCTGGGCTAACTCGAATAAATGAATAACTGAGCACAGCTCAGTTCCAATTGTGAATTGAAGATAAATAAGACTACCAATCACATATATTTAAGTGAGATATTACACAAAACTTGTGTTTCCATGTCCAGGACACAGCGGGGATACTAAGTGTTCTAACCCCAATGACCTACTTTCCTTGCAATTAGTATGCCATTCACGCAAGAAGAAGGAGCTGGTTGTCGAGCTCTCAGGGATAAGTGCCACTGTGACTTTCTGACACAAGACGACATCTCCAATTAACTCTCAGAGAAGACCTTGCAGACTTCTCTTGCCAGAGTTAATCATACTCTTTTAGATTTTAGACACAGTAAGTAATGTGGAAGGCAATTTAGAGCTTATAGGGATCTTCTTTTGTCTTCACCACAGCCCTCTACCAAAGGTATTAAGTCTCCTTGTCCAGAGGAGGGGACCAACCTTCAGAGTGGGTTAGCCCAAAGTCACATCACCGACAAGTGGAAAGCCAGTTTACAGCCCAGCTTTTCCAAACCCAGACCTCTTGCCTTCCCCACTGGGTCACACTGCCTGTACATGCTCTTGGCTGTGCGTCACATTCCTGGCCTGTGGCTAGAAAAACAAGGATGATGGTAGCCAAAAGAAGTGAACAGAGGACAGGTTCAAAACAGCAGGGAAGGGAAGCATATAGATAAAATGACTGGTTGTTGTTTTTATTGCTGATATTTTCTTTGGAATGTGTTGATTGGGCCCAAAAGACTGGCAATGGAGTAATGTGGGTTTGAGTCCTAGTTCTGAGATTTTGAAGTGATGGTATTCTGGCCGTCACTTCACCTCTGAATTTCAGGGCCATCTCCTGCTCCAGAGAGTCTCTGAGGTGCTGTCATTTGGGCATGAGTTCAAAGTCAATATGTCATGTGACAGATTAGTGGGGTCGGACTGTACTCAGTGGAATGTTCCATGGAAGGATCAATTATAGGACTTTTGCAGTTAGGTGGAAACAACAGAGGTTGGCTAAGGCTTGGTTAACTGACTTCCCTCCTATGAGTCTTGTTCGTCTGTGTTTCCTGGGGTCACTTATTTGGGAATATAAATATTTAGGTGTCACAAATCATGCTCTGTTTCTTTGGGGCCTTCTGACT
This sequence comes from Uropsilus gracilis, assembly GCA_004024945.1. Taxonomy (NCBI): domain Eukaryota; kingdom Metazoa; phylum Chordata; class Mammalia; order Eulipotyphla; family Talpidae; genus Uropsilus; species Uropsilus gracilis. The sequence continues at coordinate 14,993 of PVHY01004184.1, forward strand.
TCAGCTGGATATGAAGAGTTATAATTCATAAGATGCATTATAAATCCAGTGACAGCTATTCTGGAACTGATTGGAGACACTTTCAAACCTAATTAAAGTGGTTTCCCTTTTTGAATTTGCTCCAGGTATGCATTTATTGCCTGGACTAGAAACAAATCTATGGGACAATTTGAGATCCAGGACCTTCTACTGGGAGGTTTGGTCTATGTGATTAAACTAAACCACTTAGTTTAAAAGAAATTGTATTCCATAGTCAAGAAATAAAATGCCCTGCAAAGTAAAATCAGAAGTAAATTGCATAAAAATATGTTTTCTGAAACCAAGTGCCACTTTCACAAGCTTTCTGAATATAGAAATAGAAATATTTGACTTAGAATCATTTCTTCAACCCCAAGCGCAGTTCCTTCACACAGAAAACGACGGTCCTTTTTCCCTATTGCCTTTGTTCAGTTTTTTTTCTTTCTAATATCTTGCTGAGATTCTCCTACTGCAGAGTCATTCTACTAAATAAGATGTTCGCTACTAGTACAGTACATGGCATCCAGCAGGCAGGTACCCAACCCACCTCAACAGCTGCCTGGACACCCTCTTTTCCAGAGAGTGAGGGAAGATGGTAGCTGGGGAATCACTACATCCTCACTCAATTTTACTGTAACTTTAAAATTGCTCTAAATAACAAAATACATTTTAAGGTGGTAAATTTTATGCCTGGTGGTTAATATCTCGATAAGTCTGTTATTTTTGTCTGCCTGGGACTGCTCACCCAAGTCTCCCCTTCTGGGACATGGGAAGTTGATGGACCAAATTTCTCTGACCCGCTTCTGCCACAAATTCATCAGCAAGGATTCCTCATCAGAGGTTCAGCTTTAAACAAGTTCACGTTGGACCAGTATGGGTTCTGACCCCAGAGAAAATATGAATGTCCTCCCAGTAAAGTTTGTTTTGAGCTTGTAGAGTTGTACCAGGTTCTGGTAGCTGGAATGCATGCTTTCTCAAACAATATACTCCTGGATCAACCTTGATTGCTTCTTATTGAGACCAGAAAGTACAAATTCTGTTTCCCCAGTATAAAATTGCATCACATACTCAACCCATGCGTGCCCCTGTCTACTCCCAGTCAGAGTAACTGATGTCTCAGAATCTCAATCAGTCAGAAGTGAAAAATGTGTGGGGTCTACACAGGAAAACTGCACAGGATCCCATCAGAAAGGAACTGAAGAAGAAATGGGTATAAACCGAAAACTTGAGGGGAGTTTTTACAGACATTGTATCAAGAAATCTATAAATATGTGGTCCCCTCATAGCTCTGGGTGTAGAATCTGCCATTGGAAAGTGACATCAATCTGACCTTGAAAGTTTATATGAATAAACGAGCAACAGTCTTGATTTTTTTCCCCATGGGCTGCATGTCACCTTGTATCTCAAAGGCAAAAATCAGTCTACCCTTCAGTAGCCCTAGAGTACCTAAGTGACCCAGAATGTGGCTGGAAGGAAGTGTATTTGGTAATATCTGGAGACATTTTAGGTTGTCAGAACCTGAGGGGTAGGCAGCACCTACTAGCATCTAGCAGGTGAAGGTCTAGGGCTGATCCTGAATGGTTCACACAATGATCCTGCCCCAGAGGTCAATAGTGGAGAAATGAGAGATGCCACCCAAGGAGAGAGCTTCAGGTCTGCCTCCAATCCTATTCCAAGCCAAGCACTATGTCCCACATGGGAGAAGAAAAGCCTTCTCATCTCCATTATCCTTCTCCTTTCTCCAATTATTGACCAAGTAAAGTGGCCCATCAAGAATTAGCCTGTTCATGCCAGTTCTCTGCTGGTATCTGAGAACACTGTGTCTGGCTATTCTCTTTATTTGCTTCAGTTGATTTGACTTTTCCTTGAATTTCAATCGCAATACCCCTCACTCTGTGGAAGAGAACAAGCAGAGATTCAGGAAGCAGCAGCAGTTCATTTTCCTGAAGCTCCCTGACCTGATGGCCTCTCAATGTGGGAATCCTGCATTCCATGGTGCACTGATTGCTGCCCACACACTTCCTCACCTTTCAGTTAATTTTCATGGCCCCTTATTCACACAGTTTCCTTGATTCAGGAGACTGGAGAATAAGATGGAGAATGACAGAACTTGGGCAACACAACCTGACAGAGAACTCCCGATGCTAGCCTCACATTTAAGTCTGCTTTCCCAGCCAAACCATCACCTGTGAGAGTGGGGAATGGGTGTCAGAGGAAATGGAGCAGAGATAATTCATTTATAGTGGAAATAGCAGCTCATCCCAAACCCAACGGCTGAGACGCATTTTCAGAGGAACAGATGGGGGCCTGGAGTAAAAGGGACTTCAACATCAGGAGGAGATGGGTTAGCCATGCCTCCTGGGGGAGTTCATCTGGCACAGTTCAAGACAACCCAGGAGGCAGATGAGGCCTGAAGATGCCTGCACACCTGAGAAGACAGGCTGTGAAAGGGCTGACATTCACATCAGTTACCAATCTGCTTCGGTGCTGATGATTAATGGGTCATGCCTAAGAAAAAAGAAAGGTGAAGGAACCCCATGAATATGATCTACCCCTTAGGACATCTGTGTGAGGAACCCACACCTGGAGCAGTCTGGCTAAAGGAAGATTGACATTTACAGATTCTCTGAGTTCAGGGTGAAAGACTGACACATTCAAGGGTAAGTCTCAGTAGGGATTTGAGTTATACAAACGTTTAAGGGGTGTGCGTGTGTGTGTGTGTGTTTCCACAGCATAGCTTTTCATGTCACCTGTCATTAAACCTCCAAAATTCCAAATTCCTTAGCCTGTAATACTTTAGTTGAAGATGTAATATGATCACTATGAAAAGCAAAGGTCCCTGGGGTGGTGCAAGAGGAACATAGCACTCCTAGCACAGAGGTCACAGAGGTGACAGTGGTGAAATGGAGGATGGCAGATCTCTCACTTTTGGTCTTAAGGTCTCATTCACACATGTTCACCTACTGAGAGTCTCCCAAGAGCTTTTTGCTCGTGTGAATTATGTCTATTGATACTCAAATGACAAAAATTTATTCTTTCAACTATGCTTACTACATGTCAACAGAAATTACGATTTAAAATAGCTATAAAATTTCAAGACCAAAACTAATTTTTTTAGAAGCATGGCATTACTGACCATTCTTTACAAATCCCTTTAGAAATAGTATTTGGCTTGATAAAAGAAGCTCCATTTTCATATGTACTTCTAAACTTAATTTGTTATAACTTAAATTTCTTTTGGCTGAAATTTATGAAGCAAATCTAGATTCAAATGTTCAAAGAGAGAAAAAAGTTCAAAAAGATAAAAATACTGTAATAGTATTTTCAAATGATCATAGATAGTCTTGTTTGACACTATACCAAAACTCAACAAGGAGTATTTGATATTGGTTAACTGTAATGCAGAACCTGAAACTACATCAGTATTTTTTTTGCAGTCTGTTCCTGCAAGTTCATTTATCCATGCATGATGATTCTCATAGAAAACATGGATTCCTAGATCAAATGGTAGCTCTATTTTTAGTAGTTCCAGGGTTGTCCACATCACTTTCCATTGAAAACAGATGAATGGACCAAAAAGTTGTGGTATATTTACACAATGAAATATTATTCAGTGATCAAAAAAGACAAATTCATTTCACAGGTAGCAACATGGAAGGGACTAGAAGGAACTGAGCTAGCTGAAATAAGCCAGAAAACACAAAAATATATACCAGATCACCAATCTCCTCACAAATATATTCAAGTGCTGAGAAACTGTCAAGTTCAAAGTTCCAGATAAAAGTATCCAAAATTCTTATTTTCACTTGAATTTAAAGTTTAGCATAAACAACCGATGCTATCTGTTGATTTCCTTACAATGACAGGCTCACCTTACTGATTTTCAAGAAAATTCCTACATCTGAATAACCACAACTTGTTTGTCAGTTGCTTGGAAGTTGCTCTTCCAAGTTAAGATGGCATTACAGGAAAAATCAAGTGGCTCCTTAAGCTCACGACTCCGGCAATTGCAGGACACCCCAGTACTTCCCTGGACAAGCCCTCTGTGTCTTTCCCATTCCATCACACAAATGCCAAAAGATGGGTGTGTTCAAAGGACAAGATTCAGTGAACTGAATATTTGCCACTGCTTTTCAGGAACTTTCTAAGGAAAGTTGACTTTACTTGTGGGTTTCCTTTATTGCAAGTGCATGAGAGTTGAGAACGCAGAGACAGCTTGTATGATGGGAGGCTACTGCTCCAGTGCCTGTTATTTTTGACAGCATTTTCATCTACCTGGTTTGTGTACCAGTGGGAGAACCTTCAACACAGCAAAAAGGTAAATGATGGAATCAGTCTTGAACTCCTGGAAGGAATTTGGAACCCACCAGGATGCATGAATCACAAAGAGAAATCATTGATCTAGGAAATAAATGAAGCCCTAGGAAGCTGACTGACAGCACAATGAGACATTGCTGGACAACCCTTAATCCACCCCCTACACCCCAAACACACACACACACACACACACACACACACACACACTCAAGACCAAGGTGATTAGATTCTTTTGAGGAATCTCACATTGGTCACACCATGGAGATACTTCAAATGGAAGGCTGACGGAGTAAACACTGGATAACCAATTGAGAGTCCAGTACATTCATCTGGATGAGAAATGATGAGGGTTTCAAGGAAGCCAAGGGAAATAGGGTGGAGGGGGAGCTTCGGGGAGCAGTGCAAAGGTGGCTGTGTTATGAATCCTGTATCCTGATCTCAACTCCATCACCAGGCAGGTCATTAGAGCTATAAATTACAAATTAATCTTAAAAAAAAAAAAAGGCAGGGGAGAAAGTGTCGCGCGTGAATTCTTCCTCTAGCCTGTGTGTGTATTTGATGACTCCGGGTTTCCTCTGCAAAAGTCAATGAAACAATTAAGTCTCTGCCCATTTTTCCTCATCCTGCTCTCAAACAGTGTTAAAAAGGCTTGCACTACACTTTTCACACCCGGGCCTGTTAATAATTCATGGGCTCGCTCTCTTCTGTTCTTTTGTCTTTACTGCCTAAACCCAGTGGAAATATGGAAGATTTCTTTTGGTTTCTAGATATCCCATCCTCACAAACATTCACATAGTCCCTGCTTCCATGCAAATGAAATCCTCTCTGCTTTCCACCAAAACCCCAGTCGGGGTGAGATTGGTTCTCTGCTAATTTTGTGAATTTGCTCTTGAAGAATTCTCCGTTTCACTCGGACAGCTTAGCCTAGGCTTGCTGTTGTTCACAGTGAGAATGGAGCAGCTGTTGCTGGATGAGGGCTGTGAACCTACACCCTCAGTGAACCTACACCCTCAGCTTCACCCCAAGAAAAAGCTTCTCGATCAGAGTACAGTTGACATTTGGGGCCAGAAATGTCTTTATCATGAAAGCAGCCTTGTGCATTGTGGGATGTTTAATAGCACACCTAGCAGTACCCTGCTGCCTGCCCTCCCAGTCCTGATAACCAAAACTATTGCCAGAGGTCCCCTGGGGGCAAAATGATCACAACCAAGAATGATTGTCCAAGGCCTTGTTAGAAATAGGAATACTTGCAGCCCAAAACAGATCCAGAGAATCAGAGTCTGCATTTCCCAAGGCTCCAGGAGATGCACATATGCTTTAAAGTTCAAGAAGCTCTGGGCTAAAGCTCTGGTCCCCAAATTTGGTGTGCAATGGAATCACTTGGGAATCTCTAGGGAAAATTTAGTGTTTGAGCCCTGCCCCCAGAAATCCTACTAATTGGGAACCCTCTGGTCCCTGGAATCAATAAGGTCTTCCACTGGGAGTGTAGGAATCAGGAGATGCGAGGACAGTAAAGTCTGTTCCATGGTCTCTTCAGTTTGTCATCGCACACAAGCTCCTGAGCTGGAGCTCTACCGAAGGCGAAGGCAGGGCTGGGGGTTGGGGGGAGGTAGGGCAGCAGGGAAGAGCTAGACAAGATGCAGGGCACAGTAGCATGACATGCTGCAGGAGGAGCGGAGGGGAGATTATCTGGCCGAAGGGTAGAAAACAGAGCTAGAGGGTAGGCTAGGGGAGGAAGACTGGAAGCAGGGAGAAAGGGTATTTCCTGATCTGGGGGATGATGCTCTTAGAGAAACATGGTGATAGTAGGATAGCAAAGAAATAGGTGGGTTTGGGTTTGTGGCAAATCAACAGCACACGGTGAGAGGACAGCAAGAGAAAACAAAAATGGAAGAATATAGCCACCTACACACAGGAGACATTTCCGCATCATTGTTGGATGAATAAGACTGCTTGGATCCCAAGAGTAGAGTAGACCTTCAAAGGCTATGTCTTTCTTTTTGCTCCTCCTCTTTTATGGGGTGAGGAGGAGTTGGGTGGAATTATTTATTGAGACAATGTTCACATCATGAAATTAACCATTTCAAATTGTTCTGTACAGAGGGATTTAGTGTATCCACAGTATCATCACCTCATCTACTTCCCCCAAACATTTCCACCCTCCAAAGTAAAAGGCCACATCAATTAAGCTCTCCCTTCACACCCACCACTCTGGGAAGTCACTAGAGAGCTGCTAGCCACTGCTAATCTGCATTCTGACTCTATGGACTTGCTGCTTCTGAGCACAGAAATGGCCTTCGAACCGGTTCCTTCCACTTAGCCATGTTGTTGGTTTTTTTTTTTAATCATGTTTTTGGTTATTTTTTTTACTTGCATCATTACAGTCTCCATAATTCTCCCGCCACCATATCAGCTGCGAACAGTCACCACACTCCCTTGTGTTCATCCCTCTCCTGTCCCCACCCCCCCACTACCCCTGCTTTGCTGCATGCTTCAGTTCTATGATCAGCTGGCTAGTTTTGACAGTTCTTAGCCATGTTTCCAAGGCTTATCCCAAACAGCCTATCAGTACAATTTCTCCCCATGACTCTCTATGAGAGGAACATTCATGGACTCTACAAATGCCAACTCTCAGAGTCCTTCCTTTAGAGTACTGCTTAAGGCAGATATCAGCAAAGTTCCAAGTGGAGTTATAAAATCTAGGGTAAATGCAGAGGTGTGCACTCACATGTAATAGCTCACCTCTAGATGTGGCCCCTGGGTCTGACATTGGACAACTGGGTCCCCAGAGGGAACTGATCTGAGAGGACATGCTCTTCTCTCTTTATTGTCCATTACCTCCAGGCACCTCAGACAATAGCTGTGACATTAACACCAAGCTTTACGTCCACAGATCTCACTCTACCCTAACTCCACCCTGAGGAAGAAATGTCAATTGCTCACATTTCAAAGACAGCGCTTGTCTTGAATGCCTACAATAAGCTCTTGCTCTTTGACTCTCTCTGTGAACCCCACATGGTTTTAGAATTTTCTTTTCCATCTTTGGGTTTAAGCCCATGCTGCACAAAGCAAGTGTTCAAGTGAAGTCCCTGGAGAACATCTTTGTGGGCCAAAAGGGATGTGCCTCAGAGGGGCCCAGGGGAAGAGTCTGTGTGGATCCCAGCAGCTCATGGTCCAGGGTGGACCGGAGCTGCCAGAGGTGCTGTGCTGTCTTTGTGCTTCTGTCCAGAGCAGAGTCCAGCATACTGAGAAGCAGAGTTGGAGGGCCAGCCTCTGAAAATACATGCTCTCCTCTGCATCCTCCTCCCAGGTTCAGTCTTACCATCTCTCCTCTGGTCTTTCACCATGAAGTTTACTCCAGTCCCATGCTTTCCACATCCCCTCTCTGTAGCTACAACCTAGCTCCCCCAAAGGGCACTGACCACTATGTTGCCACTTTTGCAGCACCTTTGCTCTCTATTGTCTACAGCCAGGGTTTAGCCAGGGCCAGGTACCTGTGGGTGCTCTGTGCTCTCAAAACCAGGTGCCAGCAAACATTTTCTGTCAAGAGTCAAAGGGTATACTTGAAGCTGTGTAGATCACACTGACTGTGACAGTGGCTCACTTCTGCTCTGAGCAAGAAAGCAGCCATAAGAAGTGTAAATGATTGGCTGTGGTTGCATTCCAATAAAACTTTATCTACAAAATCCTGTCTCTGGTCAGATTCAGCCCACAGGTTCTAGGTTCTAGTTTTACCACTCTTGTTCTAAATTCTGAGTCTATATGCAATATGACTTGCAATTGTGCATTCCTCCGGAAAACAAGTTGATACATGTCAGCAGTAGAAAGGCTAGATGTTCCCCAGATGCTAGCATTCCAGATGATTTCACCCCACCTTGGACCCCTCCCTGGAAGCTTTCCAGCTATGGAACATAATCAGGTTCTCTCCTGTACCCTTCTCTGGTACATGCTCAGCATGGACTCCTGTTCTTGACCAGCACATTCTTCATTCAATCACACTTGAGTACCCACTACATGCATGTCACTGGGTCAATTTCTGTCCCCAAGGAATTTATTGCCTAGTGGGAAAAAAACAGACTTAAAATACCCATCAAGTTAATGACACATCTAGTAGCACCATCATGCTAAATCATTACTATTGTATCTAGCACACACTCTCTCTCACATACATACACGTATATGCACGCATGCACACACACAAATATAGTGGAAAAAAAGAGAAATGAAGTGACAATCAGTGGCCAGCCTTCCTAGCTCGGTACCCAGGAAGTGGAACTTTCCATGCGAAACCAAGAGGCCTATGGTTAAAAGGGATGAGTTAGTCAGGTGTACCAGAAGATGCTAAATTAGCATGGGATTCAGAGAGGTTCCCATGGGCATGGCACTGCAGAGAGAGATCTACACCTGACCTGGCTGTTCTTCAAATCACCTTCCAGCTCACAGGGGAAAATTCTCTTCCTTTTCCCACCTCCATCATCTCTATGTACCTTCTGTAGAGTCATGCAGACTCCTCTCTCAGCAAGTTAAGCTCTTCGAAGACAGAGTAAGACTTCCTTTCCACGTCACTATTTTTGTTTGCCATATTTAAATTATATTCTTGAGGAGTTTTCTTTCATTTTCAAAGCTGAAGTTTACCAGATTTTCCTCTCATACAAAGTAACACAAAAGAGGAAAATTAGAGAGTAGGTGAAAGTGTGAAGGAAGAGGAAGAAAAAAACAAAAGGCAAATGATCACTAAGATAACCCTACTCTATTCCCCACTCACGCTCTCTGAGACTGGTTGAAATGACACAGGCATTGTGAGTCTGCAGTAGACTTCTCTAGGCATAGATCCTTTCACTCTATGTAATTGTAGACAGAAAGTTTAATTTGTTTTCTGAAATGCAACTACATAAATTACTTTAAAATACTTCTCACTTAAAATGCACTATTCTTATATTTGATAAGATAGCAGTTCCAGGTGGGGTGTCGAAAGAAGAGACAATAATGATAGATACTTAATAAGAAGCAAGGACCAAGCTTTTTGGTAATGCTGTCATTTATGAGGTTTAGACGAAGCCACTACAGCCATCTGGGCTAGAAGGAAGTAAATTGGTGTATCAACACAGAGGAGTCCTACGGTCCCCAAATTGAGTCAGACAACTTTGCAAGGCATCATTTTATTTACTGATTGACAGTCATGGAATTGACTTTGTGTAACACAAGTGCCATCAAGTCCTATAGTTTCTTATGATTCAACCTATTTATGTTCAGTGCTGCTGAGACTGAGAGTTAATTGATTTGGGATACAAATCATGAATGAACTGGTGTCATACAAGTGAGTTCTGATCCAGGGGCTGCCACTCATGAGGCAGAGCATGCTAGCCTGAACATCATCTCTTACAGCCTCTTTCCTCAACAGTAAGACATGAATGACAGGACCTCTGTGCCCAAACATGAGAAGGTGCAGGCAGAGGGCCCTCAAGTATGCAGGGGATGGGAGAGAGGATTCATCAAATGACCTCAGTCAACTGAGTCTTACTGGTAACCCCCAGCCATGCGATTCCTTAAGATATCTGGGATCTGATCATGCCCCTCACCCCATTCTGGAGTCTGGCAAACCCTGAATGATCTAAAGCAAACTCCTTCTACAGGTAAGGAAACCTGAGACTCAAGGCTTCACTTGGCTTCTCCAGTGTCTTGCTAATTGGTGCCTCTGCTTTCAGGGGCCATGATTTACCTTTATATTGACATATGGCCTCAGATTGTAACAGATGCTGACAGCAAGCCAAGATTTAAGTTTCCAGTCATGTGATGCAGCAGATATAAATTTATCAGTGGAGGGGAGAGGGGGAGGATGAGTCTTTTAGAACAAGGGAAGATACCACTCTTGGACTTCATAAAACACATTTGGGTTGGTGAAAAAGATCTCAGGTGCAGGGACTTGGTGATATTCTTATTTTTTAAATGAAGCTTTACTTTCTAGCAAAATGTCATTAAGGATCCTCTCTGGGAGTATCAAGTCACTCTCAATGATACATGCAAGGATATGTTCTACCGAGTTGTATTAAAAAATGGATCTTGAAAGTTGAAAAGCTCTATACCACCATCACCAGTTACTTCTAAGTGGGCGAATTCTTCTCCCCTGACATAACAGATGGGTTTATGCTGCCTCAACCTTTTGGGAAAATAAGCACCCCAGAAACCCCTGTACGGATTTTATTGTGAATCAGGTGTAAAATTCAGATGGTGCTCTCTTTCCTGTCTCCTGAAAATCTGCTGATTTATGGAAGCCAGGGAAGATTGCATTGCTAGGGTGACATTGGTATTCTCCCTTTCTTCTGTTCCCCATAACTCTTTGCAGAACTCAGAGAATGGACCTAGTGCTAAAAATGGGAAAATAAATAGCTCTGAGAGGGTGCTGGTGGAAAAACTAGCCATTTGCTCAATTGTGAAGTTAATAGAAGAACTGAGAATAGAAAAGGCAAGAGAATACAAGAATAAGTAATAGTAAAAGTTAAGGTCCAGCCCTGCCCATCTGGTTTAAGTCATGTGGCTTTGGACAAATAAGGAAGGCTTACTAGGACAGAGGCAAGGCAGCAAGATGGTTATGAATGTCCTCGTTACCTCTCCTAGCAAATGTCACTCTGCTTCAGACTATTTTCCCTGCCTCCCTTAAAGTTAGGTGCAGACATATGACAAAGCAGAAGTGTGGTAGTAAAGTTCCCCCCAAAATGACCCTTGGGAGATATGGCCTTCCACTTATACTTTTTTTATGGTCTGGAATGTATGTGTAATGGCTGGTGCCGAAGCAGCCATTTTGAATCACAAGATACCTTGCTAAGAAAAGCAGAGCAGCAAGAGAAATGGAGCCTGTATCCCAGATGATTTTATGAAGCTGCTATACCGACCTTGGATTGCCTGATTTCTGTTGTTCTTTTACCTGAGAGAATAAATCTTGTATGTTTAAACCACCTTTAGAAATTTTCTACCATGGATTACTGTAATCCTACAAATACAATTTCATAGTCTTGCTGCAAGAGCTATAAAATTAGTGTGAGTGCAAAGCACCAGGAAGAATATAAGATTATCATACTTTCACGCATGTGCACACACATGCACACATATTTCATTGTGTTTAACTAAAGTTCATTTTAAGTATATAAGAAAAAATATGCAACTTTTTCCTTCTCAGAAAACAGTTATTATTATTATACAATGGAGGGTTTGGACCGTGTCAAACTAAAAATTTATTTCAACTTGTTTGAGTTCTACATTTTGATCTTCAAACTTTTAGAAGAGAACAACCAGTCTAGAATAATAAACAGAACTTCTCATATTACTTCTATACTATTGCATGTATAAAATCCAAAGTTAAAACTGCTTTTTTGTTTTGTTTTGTTTTTGTTTTGTTTTTTAATTCAGCTTCTCGCTCAGTGACCTTCAACCCAGGAAATGACACTGCCTTCTCACTATGGTCCACTTCCCAGAAGCTATCCTTGTTCCTCCATTCTCCTTCCTGCTTTCTGACTCAGCAGCAAGTTGAATTAAACCCCTAAGCATCTCCCAAATCCATCCACTCCCTGAACATGTACCGGCCAACACCAGTACCACAGCTGCCACAGCTCCTCAGCCAGAGTATCTGTTCTGGTCTTGACCTCCTAAAGAGGCCAGAATAAGCTCTCAAGACATGAATATCAGGCCATTTCAGGAATCTGATGAAAATCTTCTAGCAGTCTCCCAACACAGTTTAGTATAAAATCCTTTCCCTGCCTACCTCAAAATACCCCCTGCCTGTACATGGTTTTATTTTTGTTCTTTAAACGTGCTGTTTATTCCTGCCTTGGGATTTTGAGATCTGTTCTTCCCCTTTCCAAGCATCTGTTTGCCCACATCTTTGCAGGGTATTGTTGCAAGCATTTTGGTCTTAAAAGGTCCCTGAAAAACCCTCTCTAACACCTCTCAACCTAGTTGCCACCATGTCACTGTGCCCAATACCTTCACACACATGTGTACACCTAATGTTTGTGGCTTGTTTGTTTAACACCCCCAATGGAAGCAACTCCATAGAAGCAGGGATCATCATGTGGTACTCACAGTGATATTATTTGTGCTTTGCACACAGTAGGTGTTCAATAATAACTTCTTAAATGAGTGAGCTAATAAACCATGCCAATCAAACATTAAAACAGACAGGTTGATTGGACTCAGTTATTGAAGTTTATACCATTCATGTTAAAGTGAACCCACATAGAATTGCTAATATTAATGCATCAGATATTCCAGAATTTAATGGACTTCCCACACTCTATGCAATACCCATCACTCTAGCCAAAAGCTTTAATCTGAGAGTGAGACATCATACTTTTAGTTAAACAACTAAGGAGATTAGATGGCTTACCAATAGCAGGGGGAGTGTTAGAGAGCAATAAAAATATTCCTGTCTACCTCCAGCCCTCTTCCCTCTCTAATGGCAAATGATAATGGTTGTTAGGAGAGTATTGAACCACTTACACCATCTACAGTTGATGGTCAAAGCTTTTCTCTAATGAAGCAAAACCTAGAGATAGAAGTCTGTTAAAGGAAGATTCTCATTTCTAATGGGAGACAGCCAGACCCAAGAGTAGCATTTTCCTACCTTTTTTGATCTTTGCCTATGAACATGTCAAGTGTGGCTAGCCCTAACACCTGTAGGGAAAACACTCACAAGCACATACCCCAGGTATTGAGCCGAGCCGTTTAAGCGAAGAAAAAGAAGTAGAGCAGAGAAATAGTTTGACTCAAAGCTTGACGACATAGCATGAGCAAAATGTGTTAATACTTTAACTGACCCATGGACATGTGAGTTAAATAGTAATTAAATTAATTTAAAAATTCCTATGTTCTTCCTTGAACCAAACTCTCTCAGCCTAATTTTCTTTTTGGTAATGTGTTGCCTATTAATGCTTTTAAGCAGGGCTTTTGACAAAGTAAAAAGGAAGTGTGGACTATCATTAATAATGGACTACCATTAGCTAAAGATCAGAGAGTTCTGGGGTCAGTTTGAGCTTAACCCCTTACAGCCCACTTAACATTAGGTAAATTACTCACCCTCCTTTACCTTCCAGTTTCTCAGGTAAGCAGAGATGACAGACACAACTTTGCAGATTCAAAGTATTAAAATGTGACCAGGTCTAAAGCCCGTTGCCAAATAGGCAACCTTACAAATGTTCACAGCAGGCCAGGCATGGTGGCTCGTGCCTGTAAGCTTCAGCCTATGAAGTGGCTGGGGCTCAGGATTGCGGTTCGAGTCCCGCCTGGGGCCTTTAGTGAGACCTAGTTCCAAAAAATAGCTGGGCATGGTGGTGCACGCCTGTAATCCCAGCTACCTGGGAAGCTGAGGCTGGGGATTGCTTGAGTCTGTGGTACCCTGGGCAATGAGAGCCTGCAGTTCCATGGGCAAAAATAGTGAGACCTAGTCTCAAAAAAAAAAAAAAAATGTTCACAGCATGTATTACTTCCTTTCCTAATTCCTACTTTATTAGTACTAAACCTTAACTCTAGCCTTTATCAGTAGCAATGATCATCTAGTGGAATGATTTTTCCAGACGGTAGATTCACTGGCAAGTAGATCCATTTCAACAGATTTTAACCAGAGTTGTTGCTTTCAATTAAAAGAAAATACACTGTCAAAATACAGCCCATAGAATCTGGATAATCAGGGTCCTACCTGCCTTTCCTATCTGATTCCCCTAAGTCCCACCAGCCCCTGTGCATGACCTTCCCAGCTCATCACCTTCCCCAATGTGCCTCTGGCATTTCATTGTTGCCCTATCTCTGTGCCCTTCTCATCCTCTAGACCCCAGGGCACCCACAGTGGATGAGCCATGATCACTAGATGGAAATGCTCTCCCATCACTGTTCACTTCCAACGGGCCCCTGAGGCACTGAAACTGCTTTCAGTGTCTGCCTGCTTATTTACCACCTATCTGCCCACCAGGGCCTCTGCTCCACAAGACGGGGGTCTTACCTGGTTCTCAGCCACCTGCTCTGAACAGGATCCTAATCGGTGTCTGATAAATAAGCAAGTGAATGAACTTATAGGCTTAATCACTGTTTTGATTTCGTTTCCCTCTAAAGGTCTAGACAAAGATTTGGGCATAGGGGTTTACTTGAGATGTAATTTCAATAAAAACCAGCAAAGAAGTGGGAATAAGACAGGAAAGGGAGAGTAACAGGGAAGAAGGTGAATTTTCATGCTGGTTGCCATTGTGGACAACTGGAGCTCACACTGGTGAGCATCACAGCAAGGCAGAATAGGAAGGCTGGCCTTCCTCCTCACCCTCCCCAGGACAGGTGTACCTTCCTATCTCACCAACTCACATGACCTATTTGTTGAGCGCTACTAGTTCTAAACATTTGCAGGTTGTTTCAAAATGTGGGCAGAGTGGGCTCTAGCACTTAAATGTCACAGGGCTGGTAGCTGGAACTCAGACCAGAGGGTCCCAAAGTGCTACGTTCCAAGGGCTTGGATAGGAGTGACCATAACTGGTGAAATGAAAGCATCCAATGTTGCAAATCAGGTGCAAGCCTTTGCCTATGAAGCTTGCCGCAGACCCAGACATGACACATAAATAACAGTGGACACAAAACCGAGTACATCCACCGAATGTGACTTTTCTATTCCCAAATAACATCTTCAGCAAAGCATACCCTAGGAAAATAAAGCCATTCTGGTCACCCCTGAGGAAGGAGAGGCATATCAACGCTATTTTTAGAATATTTACTCAAAATACTGGGACACCCAACAGTGATTTGGGGAATGGTTCTGTCTTGGGATGTGACATGATTCTAAAATAACCAGTATTACATGAACAAGGTTTATGCTGCAAATTACACTCTACAAAGTGCTATTAAAAGTCAGTGATGAGTAAAAACAGCCTTCACAATTTCATGTCAACATTCAAACCCTAGATTGAGTTTCTCCTCTCTCCTCTCCAGGTTCATTTCAATAATTATCTTCCCTGGATTAAATGATATTTTTTAATTTGATGGCATCCCATAGCCATATGTTTATTTTATCTGGATCAGGGAGAAAGGTATCTTAATTTCTCATAATAAGAGCTTTCGTGAAAGCTGGAACTTCAGTGACATGGCAGTAATCAAAACTGAATTCTATACAAGAGGTAAATTATATTGCCTTCCAAATTAATTTGCAAATGGTTACAATTCTAATAAAATGCAGACAAGATTGTGATTTCCTGCTTGCAGTCGTCAAGCTCCTCAATAACCAGGAGAAGTAAATCTGCCCAGGAGCATGAGACCCACCGCAGGTCTTATCCAGAAAGTCCCACGTGTGCAGTGCTAGTTCTAACAGATGAAACACAACACAGTTAGCAGAAATTTACCTCTGACTCTTAGCTCCAGTTTCCGGATGTCCCATGGCTGATTCAGGAAGATCCCAACATCCAGTCCCAGAAACTGGAAGAAAAAAATGATCTTCTTAAGGACCTGGTGGAGGCACACCAGAAGTCCTCTAAACACCTTCTTTGGGAAGGTCTTCCCCACGTAGCTGCTTAGCTTTATTCCAAGCACTTAGATGCAACTTTCTTTGTAATGGACTTCAATTGACAGCTAGGTCTCTAATGGGCTTGAAGACAAGGAATTGGTGGGTATGTATAGGTTCCCTATGGCTTCTGTAACAGGTAACCAGAACCTGGGTAACTTAAAGTGACAGATTTATTCTGTTGCAGTTCTGGAGGTTCAGAGGAGAGCCAGGAAATCAGAGAATTCTGGGGATGAGTATGACGACATCTTTGGGGCCCTCAATAGTGGAGTCGCCACTGTGTCTCAAGGGCTTAGCCTAGAAAATCCACATCCAGGAGGAATTACAGTGAAATGGTAATAAAGTATGAGAAATTAGAGCACATGCTTTGGGCATAAAACCAGGCTGGCTTGACTGTAAATGCTGTCTCTGCTCTGCTAGTCTGGCCAGCTTCCTGAACCTCTCTGAGCTGCATCACACTTTATTGAACCCACCATGAGCAGTTAAGATAAATTAGAGAATGTCTGTTGAGAGTTTGGTCATGTTCAATAAGTTCTCACTGAGAAATGAAATGAACCCAGGGGCCAGCAAATGTTTTCTGTAAAAGGTCAAGAGGTAAGTAATTTTGACTCTGGAGACCATCTGGTCTCTGTCACAACTGTGCAGCTCTGTAATTATAGCACAAATGTGCCAGTAGACACTTTGTGTCTAGTAGACACTAGAGCTATTTATGGATATTCAAATTTGAATTTCAGGTTGCTTTTGTGTGTCCTGAAATATTTTTCTTTTATTTCTTCCCCTGCCCCCCAATCATTTAGAATTATAAAAACAGTCTGAGTTTGTAAGTATTAGGAGTCCCATGCAGGAAGGAAGAAGAAATGTGATGGAAGAGACTGAGTATGATTAGAGAGAAACCAGCTCACTGACCAGGGGCTTGAAGCCTTTTGAAAACAGGTAGTGGGCTAGATTTGGCCCATGAGTCATGGCATAGCTGAACCTTGGAACAGATGATCTCCAAATGCCCATCTAACACTCAGTGATTCTAGTAAGTAGATCATTGCTATGGCAGAGAAAACTGAGGGAGGCAGTCAAGCCCCAGTTAAATCCAAGTTTTACTTCTTTAAAATAGCCAGGTTAGTTACCTCCTGTCTGATCTCAACTACCCGTGTGCTGACCAGCTAAATGAGAAAACCTTACTCAGATGGAAATAATAAAGATTCAAAATAACCAGCCACATCATACAGTGTATGATTTGGCCTCTGCCACATAGTAGGTGCTTAACAAGTTTTTGTTTTCATCTTAGCAGGCAGAAGGATGTCTTGGAGGGATGTGGCTCTATATGGATTTGCTTTTACAAAGGCAATTCCCAATCACATGATGGAAATACAAAGAAGACTCGTTCCCCCTCTTAATACTGCCTCTGAGACCCAATGACTGACCCAAAGTCATGATGACTAAGGAACAGCAGCAGCTCTAGATGCTTCTATCTGGTGCAATGGTCAAGACTGGGCTCAGTAGAGGGACAAGGCTGCAGCCCAATCCTTCTTTCTGAACACTCCTCCACCACCTTTCCCATGGAGACTACAGCTTGGAGAAGAGTCTCTGGGTAGAGTCCAACATCAACTGTGGCTGAATTGAGGGCTACAAACTTCCCAACTCCTTGAGAGCAATAGGATGGAGATGTGATGTATCTTGTGTATAGAATCCCATCTCCCATCTCCACACTCCCACCCTCCACAGCACACCTTCTCCCCACAACATCCACAGCAGCTAATGGAAGCTCACAGTGAAAAAATACCAACTAAGAGCTGACATCATTTTACAATCAAACATCTCCAAATCTGTTTATCTGATCAGCCCCAAATTCTGTCAGAGCATTGACATGTGCATTTCTAAATAATTTCAGGATGTCAACCTGAATAGACCCACAGAATCGGAAAGTTAATTATCTTTGACAACTTTGCCAGCTAATTTCCTATTTATATGTACCAAACCAGGGGGCTCGTTCATCCCCTCTTGTCACAAAGGATTTATCAATCAAATCAGGGCCTCAAATTGTCTGCCAAGGCATTCTGGCTTCCCAAAGGGGCGTTTATCTTTTTGAAATCTCGCCGACTATCCAATGACAGGGAGTTGACATGAAACAGAAGAGGAGCTGCCTCCTTTCTGTGTGAGGCCCCGCTGGCCAGGCCCTGTAGCTTGACACCCCCACCTGCTCTTTCTCCTCTTGTCTTTATCTGGCTGCAATTGTCATGCCCCCATTTCCAAAGAGACACCAGTTTCACCTCTAGATTTCTGCTGACAGGCCCCGCCAAGCACCAGAGCCCTGCCTGTCCGAGCCAATCCGCTGACCCCTGCTCAGGAAGGTGCACCCCAAGAAAGCATAAAGCTGGTGCTGACAGCCGGCTTGATGGTGGTGACTAGGGTTCCTGTTGTCCCTACGTCCCTCTGACAGGCAGTCATGTTTAACTTTAATGGCTATTTCCGCTGCTGAGTTGCCTGAAAGGGTCCAAAGCTCTACAAGATCGCAGCAGCCTGTCATGGAGCTGCTGGGGGTGAGGAAGGGGGGGTGAGGGTGGGGCAGGCCTGCCTACAGATATGTCATCCCTTGCTGGACAAGCAGAAGATAGCATGGAAAGGAAGGAGCATGCCAAAGGAAGATGTCTATCAGCATCTGGAGATAAACTCTGACTGACTAGACATTGGTGAAATGATCAGGACTGAGAGACTGAAAATTTTTAGACAATCTGGGAAAGGACTTTAGACAATGTTGAGAAAGGTTTTGAACAATGTTAAAGTAATTGGAGTTTTACTTACATGTTTCTTTTGTAGTAATTAGGAAATCACTTTGTTAGAAATAAATTAGTCTGCACTGATAGTCTTGCTTCGACTTGGTATTTTGGTTAAAAAGGCTGGGGATGGTGAAAAAAACTCACAAAGTCTAAAAGGGTAAATTGAGGCAAAACTAGTATAAAGTGTAAACTGTGGATTTTAAGTTTTTTCCTTCTGCAGTTTTTAGAGCTGGGAGCTGAGAAGCAGCTGGCTGGCTTTTGCATATTAATAAGTGGTCAGTATAAATGCTAATAAACTGCTAGTAGCCTGCTTTGTAAAGAGAAGCAGGCAGAGGTGTGTCAAGTTTAAGGCAAAAAGTCTTACTCAGACGGCCAAGGAGGCTGGCCAGCACCTATCAGTTTCTGCTTACCCATGAGAGGCAAGATGAGGAGGCTTTGGGAGGACAGTTTGTGTGCCAGCCATCCAGGCATCTATTCTACATGTATCTGTGTAACATGATTCCTGAACCGACTGCCCTGTACGTGGGGCTGAGCCTTCCAGGAACTTCAGTGAAGTGAATGATGCTCACTTCTGTTTAACAAATGTATATCTAGTAACTTCTGTGCACAAGTCGCTTTTCTAAGCACTAAATAAGGCTACCAGTAGGGGAAAAGGAAAAAATAAAACAGACTTGATCACATGGGGCTTATATTCTATAGCAGGCAGGCATCCACAAAAAGTGGCCAGAAGGCAAAATCTGGCCCACCAATCTATGTTTGTAAATAAAGTTTTATTGGCACAGAACCACACCCATTTATTTGCATATGTTCCTGGCTGATTTGGCGCTACACTGTGGAGCTGAGTGGTTATGAGAGATCGACATCTAAGGTATTTTATAGCATGGTCCTTATAGAAAATACTTCCTGACAAATAGAGGTAATTGCAACAGAACAAGATAAGTGGAAAAGGAGACATGGAGTATAGAGGGAGCCTGATGAAGGCTGGCTTGTGAGGTTTGTTTTGTTCACAGTTGTTGCATGAGGCCTGGAACAGGACTTGGCAGAGAATAAGTTCTCATTGGCTGGATAAAGAGAAGAATTCTGATGGGTAGGGAACTGGACAGATGGGAAGGAGTATTACATGTGTGACATGAATATTTCACATAGCTCATGTAATATAACAAGAACATCATGTATTACATACATAGAAGGTAAATGTAAAAAATATGACTCATTTTTAAAATAAATAAATATTCAGCAGGAGAAGAGGGGAATGCTTTTCTGGGAGCACAGGAATCCAACCAAGGGAAAACACAGGGAAACTAGAGAGAAATAATACCACAGGAAGACTTGCATTGATAACCTCACTAAAGACTGGCAATATGGTCTCAGGCCCAGGTTAGTGGGAGATCCTGTCCCAGCAGCCTGTCTCAGTAACTCCACACTTTGTAGTGCCCTCCTGGAAATGTACCTCACTCTTCTTCTCTCCCTTTTGGAACATTCTGAGAGCCTTGCCCTGTGGATGGGTGAATAGAGTCAAACAGATGCCTGATGAGGTCTACAATTCAAACCTACAGCCACAGCCCAGGACTTAACACAGACATGCTAGGTGAGAAAGAGATACTCACTGCACAAAGGAAATGCTCTCCTTTCTCCTACCATTGGCCCTTTGCCTGTCTCCCCCTTACATCCTGGAGTGGATAGGTAATGTGCCATGATGCTGGGTATGCAGTGAAAATGCCCTTAAGAGCTCAGAAGAAGGCATCCAAGGGGAGCTGTGGTTGTGCATTTGATGCTAACACAGAAATCCTGATGGTAGATGCAACCAGACCAGAAAATTGATCCTCATTCCTGTTTCCCCACACACTCCTGGCAAAGCACCACATGTGGGCACCATCAGAGAAACACAACCTTTTCAAGAGCCACTAAAGCCAGGGTCCCATGGGTAGCATGAAGGATGACAGAGCATCATACACAATAACAGAGAAGGCCCCACAAAGGCAGGAACATGTATGCCGTTCAATACAGATAGGGGACAACCTTGCAATATGAGTAAACCAGGATTACAACCCTTTTGCTCATGGTAGAAGATAGGAAATTAGCCAGCAATGACATCTAAAGAACCCAAAGAGGTGGTTCTGGACCTGAATTAATGGTGTGTGGACTCTTTACCTGCACCAATTTACCATAAACAAAAGTCCTACATCTTCATCCTTATGGCACCACACTTCATAGGGGCACATGAGTTTTGTAATACAATTTTATAACCAAATAGTTTATCTAGAAAGAAACCAAGCATATCCAGGCTCCTAATCCACCCACACATCCCCTATCATTAACACCTTGCATCAGTGCAGTGTACCTGTCCCCAGAGATGAGCAAATACTGACACACTATTGTTCGCTGAAGGACAGGGTTGATGTTGATGTTAGGGCTCACTCCTCACATTGTGTGTTTCTATGGGCCTTGAGAATCCTGTGTGTTTCTATGGTTTGAGAATCCTGTTTAGATGACTTCTTTAGACACCACCTTTCAGCACCTAAAGACGCCTTTCAAGTTTCTTTAGTGAGCTAGAGCAACCACAACTGTACACAGTAACTGGACCTTTTTTAAATTACCTCAGGATATGTGGTTGCCAATGAGCAGGTCTGATCAATTCATCCCAATTACATGTATATTATGGGATGTTGACTGTGTATCAGGCACTGCATTGGGCACAGAGGACAGAAGAATGAAAAAGAAAGAAAAGCTTCTTTCCCTCATAAAACACAGGGTTGAACACAAAGAAGATGCTTCAGAGTATTGGCCAGCAGCACCCCCTTGAAAGGCACATGCTCAGAAGCTGCAGGAATGCAGCACAGAGGGTCAGGGAATTGACCTGACACCAAGACTTCACAGAAGCAGTCTTCACATTCTGGTTCACGTTGGGGCCATCTCTTGATTTCCAGAGTGCTAAGTCTAAGTTGTGAGCTGGTACAAGTCCTAGCTTCTAGATCCTGATCCCCAGGTACCCCAGAGTTCCCAGACAGGAGCTCTGCAGGGCCAAGGCCAGGATGCCCAGGAGCACCTCCTGTCACATCCCCGCTCTGTGGGGGTAAAGCATCCACTGCCTCATTGCTCTGACATCCTTTGTGTAACAGTGCTGAGTTAGCCGGTTCATGTCTGGGTTTATTTCAGTCTCCAATTTCCTGAGGACCGGCTGATGGGACAGGAATACTGTGAGACAGTTTGCTTTGGATATTAACTTCCTGGGGCGGCTGTAACAAATGATCACAAACTGGGGCGCCTAAAACAACAACAATTCCCTCTCCGTCTGGAGGCTGGAGTCTGAAAGCAGGTGCTCACTCAGAGGCCACAAGAAAGGGATCCACCCCAAGGTTCCTCCCAGGGCTTGGTGTTGTCCCTCAGGCTGCAGACAGGTCCTTCTAAACTCTGCTTCCACTGTCACACAGTCATGGTCCTGTTTGCAGCTATTTGTCCAGATTCCCTCCTATTATAAAGACACAGGTCACTGGGACAGGGCCACCTTGTTCCAGGATGACTTCACCTTAACTGCGTTACAGCTGCAAGACCCTGTTTCCAAATGAGGCCACATTCATGGATACTAGAGTTAGGATTTGCACACATCAATAACAGTCAACCCCCAAGAAGGTTTCATCAACAATTTCTGCCAGGAGCAAAGCTGAGACAAGAAGAAAAAAACAGAGGCTGCCTCGGTTGCATGGGTGTAACCTGCCTGATACACCTTCCCAAAGTCCTGTTAACTGTCCCAGTTTTGGAAGTAAATGGAAAGAACACTTAGAGACAACATGACAAAACATTCTCAGCACAAGAAGATTCACCCCCAGGACGAGGTCACCCCTCAGATGACCTATCCACCAGCTCTTTGCCACTCTGTGGCTTAGCTTCCCCTGACCAGTTCAGAAGACACCTTGGCAGTGGTCAGGTCCATGCCAATCTCCAGAGTCAGTGACAGCGGAAGTCACTCAGGAACTGAAAGTTCAGACCTTTGGCCACCGACTCCTCATTGGCCACCTGAGTCTGGCTGGGCTCTGACAATTTTCTCTGTGACTCAACTTCCTCATTGACAAAACTTCGTGAGGGGCATAATGATCACCGACTTCCCCCTGCACAAATACCCCCAAAACTCACATCCAAAGTTGCCCAAGTCAGAGTCTCTGCAGTACTTGTCAGCAGCGTGCTAGTGGAAGAATGTTCCACCTGCGCCTCTGCACCAACAACATAATTTAATATCTCTAGGGCTCTCTGCCTATCACAGTCCATCCTGCAGCACCCCTGATCTCTACCCACTAGATGTCTTAGTACCCTCCACTCCCCTGACACCCAGAAATGTCTTCATTATCACCAAATGTTATCCGGGGGACAAAGTGGTCTCTGGTTGAGAGAACTGCCACTAGATCACAGGTCCTGTAGGATCAAGAGCTCCTCCAAGCAAGGCTTTGCCTCTTGAGACCACCCTGGCCAGACATGAGGTTTGGCTGCCACTCTGTCTTGATCCCAGGTCAGTATTTGACCTTGCAAATCCAGCACTATGGCCTTCCAAAGTTGATCTTACTGGCTCCAAACAATAAATAAATAAACCTGGAAGGTGCTCTGTCAAATAAGTGATCATTTGTTCTTAATAAAAGCATCATCATTTACGGTTTCTTCAGTGGATTCTTTTTTTTTATCTGAGTCACTAGAAACAAGTTAATCAAAGTACAAAACATTTTCTGGTATCTCCTGTAAGCAATTTTTGAATTATTATTCTATTTTTCAACAGTTAGTGAAAAAATGACCCTTTAAAAAATGAGGTCATGGGGGTGGAGAAAGGAGGCCAAATAATATTAAATAGTGATGTATGATGTGGAGAAAAAGGGACAATTTTATACTGCTGATGGGAATGCAAACTGGTCCAGTCACTATGGAAAGTTATGTGGAGGACCCTTAAACTTCTAAAAATGGAACTACCATTTGATTCAGCAATCCCACTACTGTAAATCAACCCAAAGTTTACAAAAACCCTAATCCAAAAAGTCACCTGTACTTGGATGTTTATAGGAGCAGTATTTACAATAGCCAGGATAGAGAAGCAACCCAAATACCCCAAAACAGAAAAATGGTTCATAAAGCTTTGGTATATGTATACAATGGCATATTATTTATCAATCAAAAAAGACAACAGCATTATGGATATTCACAGCAATATGGATGGAGCTAGAAGGAATCATGCTAGCAGAAATAAGAAAGAAAGAAAAAGAGAAATACTGGATGGTCTGACTTATATGAAGGATATAGGGAAAACAAACAAACAAAAGGACAAGAAAAAATTTAAACTGTCAGCAGAACTGAAGCATGGAATAAGAGAGGGGGAAGGTAAAAATCAAGGGTGGGATGGGCACAGAAGTTAAGATGATGGTTCACAGGTAACTGTGGGGGACGGAAAAAAAAGGCTGCCCGCTGAACAAGTCTGCACAAATATGAGGAACTATAAAATTACTGATAGCAAGTCCTGCATGCCTAAGCAAGCACAGGTATCAGGAAGCCCTGTAAACTAAATCAGTTTAGATAACATAGGCATCCCACAGAGGGTCTGGTGATCACCATCTATCTTAGATAAGCAGATGCCTACAGAAAGCTAGCCCCCAGTAAAACTGATGTCAAGCAAAAGGCTATTGTAACTGCTGAACTGTGTTACATGAACTGTATAAAAGCTGAAAAATAAACTCAAGGCCAGTGGATCAAGAGAAACGCCGCTGTGCCCTCCTACCCAAGATATCGTCTTGATCATCTTGATCGTCTTGATTGCAATCCTCATCCCTTCCCTCAGGCACCGTTCCCCACCTCAGCTGAACGGGCGGCAGGTAACAAGGTGGTGAGAGAACCCTGGGCAGATAATGATGTAAAATAAATATATATATTTAAGTACACAATGATGTTATATGGCATTGTACTGATTATTATTGCTAATATCATCATTTCATTCTTCTGAACTCATCAAGAAAGTTAAAGTTCTGAAAAATACAAGAGCCAGCTTCATCGAAAGAGAAACAGCCAGGATATGAACATCTTCCTAGTATTTCATATCTTGTCATCAATCCAGGTCAAACTCCAAGACACCAGTGAATATGAAGGATTCTCAACACTGAAGAGCACATCAAGATTTCCATTAAAAAAAGAAAAACCACATGTTCTCAGGCTTTTTTATTCGTTTGTATACCTATAAGAAGCAGCTGCTCCTTCACATACAAGTGATTTCTTTTTACATAAATAAAATGTTTTTACCATTTTTAGTCACTGGCACGTTTTAAAAAATAAAATAGAAGCAGTTGAAGGGCCTGATTTAAAAAAAAAGAGACAACTCTGCTGACTTACAGAATGGTGAGTTCTGGGTTTTTTGAAAAGTTTGTTGTACATCCCACTCCCAATTCAATTTGCACTTACCCCATAGACCTCTATGCCTTTTAATTGCTACTCTGAGTTTTGACGCACAGATTCCCATCTCCCAAAGATGCACTGTTGCCCAAGATAAATGATATTTGGGGATTCTGAAAGCACTTTTAAACAAGGCATTAAAAAAATCTAAATGTAAACACTATGAAAATCAACAGCAAATGTGCCAGCAAGTATTGTACCTTAGGAAGAGATGCATCTATCCATAGATGGGACAGATGTCATGGACACAGGGAGAGTGACATCCCTATGAGGCACTCCAGCTGGGCCACATACTCCAAATGGATGGTAGCGCTCCTTTGGGAATTTCCAGGAAAGAAGTCCTGTTGCTGGTCGCCAGTCTGCCCAGATTAGCATAATTCCACACACACCCCCTCACTGGGCTCCACTATCTCCGATTTACCAGGAAGTGGACTAAGCAGATTTCACTAAATCACAAAATCTTGTTGCCTAAACTTAGAACCATGTCTCATTTAACGACTGACATATCCCAATTTAGACACCCAAAACTTTGCCCTTCGTAGTGACCCCAGGTGTGTGTGTCATCAGCAAGCAATCATAGGAATAATCATCCAGGATCTCACAGGTAAAAGCAACTTGGGCCACTTGATTGCTATTTCTCATGGTTCTGTGGGCTGACCAGTGGATCTTCTAACCCAGGCCAGCTCCTCTGGAATGGATTATCTGATGGCCCCTAACTCATATGGCAGGCAGGCAGCTCAGTGTCAAATAGAGAAATGTGGCAGGTGATTAGCCACAGGTCTCATTACCTGAGAGAACAAAGGTAACAGAAGCCCCTCACCTAAGGGGAGGATCAGCAGGGTTTCAGAAAACACCAAGAACAGGCAGTGATGCCTAAGTGCTTCCCAAGCCCATTTTGCAGTATGTTTGCTCTTGCCCCACTTACTGGTTAAAGACAGTCCCAAAAGCTGAGTCAGTTCTGGTGGTCATTTCCAAAAAAGGGGAGGGGACGGGAGTTCACCTCACTCTAAATAACTTATCGTATCTATTTACTAAAGAAATATAGTCTGTCTTTCCTATCCACAGAGTTAGTATTGGAAGACTCACCTACTAGCTAAATTTCTCTGTAACCTCTAGGCCCAACTCAGAGGCCTTTTGTGATCATTTCCAGCTATACACAGAACAGTGAGCAAACTGAACCCTCTGACTGGTTCATTACTGGTCAGGGTCAAACCAGACAATGCCCTGCCTTTTTGTTTCAGAACAAGTATCCTTCTTGCAGCCTACACAGTACCACATTTTTTACATAGCTGTGCTTTTCATTGGTAATTCTGCTCTTTAAAATGAACCCCACGTACAGGGCTAAGGTACTGTCTTGTGCTTTCAAGTTCAAGAAAGCTGGAAGGTGCATAGAGAAAACACAAGGGTCAGATGCGCTTCATCCAGGTTTGGACTGTAGCGCCACCGACTCTGAGTTCTACACTAATGAACAGTCATTATGTGTTAAATAACAAGTCTTTAAGAAAAACACACAGAGAACAGGTTACGCAGTGATCATTTAATAGAAATGCTGTGCCAGAGACAGTAGGAACCTAACCAGTTAATTGCCCCAGGAAGGAGGTTCCATGGTGGCTGAGTCAGGACTCTGCAGGATGTTCTAGAACACAAATGCCATGAATAATGAGACTCACTTGTGTGTGACAGGTACTTTCTCTGTGCCAAGAATGTGGCTTAGACCTGATGTACTCCTTGCAGAAAATGAAGAGGGGGTCATACATGTGTTCAGGACAGAACTGAGCAAAGAGGTCAGATGCAAGGTTGATGCAGAAGACCAGTGTCTGCACTGAGGTGATGTCATGGAAGAAGGTAAGAGCTGATGCGTTGAGAGCCGTTCAGGAGGTGAGTTCAGCAGGACCAGGCCTGGCCAGACATGGAGAGGGAGGGATAGAGGATGTCACGGTGCCTGCTTAGTTTTGGTACTCCAAAGTGTGTCCACTCAGGCCCTGTGCTTTGAGGGGGGAGTGAAACAGAGTGAGAACCACCCACATGGTAGCACAAACCTCAAGTGGGGACAGAGAGCAGCCACTTGGATCTCTGTGTCTGGCATGCCAGCTTGGGATAAAGACTTCTATTTAGGAGTCCTGCCATAGAACTAGCAGCTTCTTCGGGATGAGATTGTCTAGGGAGCACAGAAGAGGATCTAAGAATGAGTCCCGAGAACATTCCACATCCATATCAGTGATGGAAATAGGGGAAATAAAGAACCCTAAGAGTAGCAAGAGAAGTGAAAGAAAACAGCAGAGCAAAGTCACAGAACCCAGAGAAAAACAATGCTTCAAGGAGAGAGTGGTCTGGCATAGGGTGCTCTTGAGGGTTCAGCAGGACAAAAGTGGCATCTTCCATGGCATTAATAACAAACCAAACACCAGTAGTGAGGGCTTCAATGTGAGGAAACAATTAAGATTTTGTGTTTCCACGTGGGGAAAGGTATCGTGGTGCTGGATAACACATGTCCTCTTGCACTGGAGTCATAAAAGGAGAATCTACAGGAATTCTGAGCACTTCAAGAAATTACTGAATGTGCTTTAAAGCCAAGAAAACACTGTCTTTGATTGGTTTTGGAACAGCCAGTTTGCTCTTGCTAGAAAGAAGAGCAAAAAACTTTGGGAAGAAATCAAGGATGTGATAATTAAGCAACAGTGAGATACTCTTTCAAAACTAAATTTTAAAAACTGTGATACCAAATGGTGGTCAGTTTTCAGTGGGACCTACACTCACTCATTGTGAATTCACACAAACTTGTTGAAAAGCATGACAACATGAAACAGGATTCATGAAAACATTAACAAATTTTAAGAGAGCAATTCAGCTCCTAAATCTGACCTAGGAATAGTAGATAAAAATCTGCAGATATTTTATGTAGATTTTCAATAAAAGCAAATCTTTGGGAATAACCTAAATGACAGCATAGTGAGGAGTCATTAAAATGACTTCATAGTGCCACAGAAGAAACTGTTGTAGTACAAATAAAACATGAAGAAAAGGTTTGCTATTCTTATATCTGGTTCAATTACATGGCATATGGAGATGAACCAAGAAAAATCTTGACAAATTAGATAGTGGAGTCACAGATTTCTTTTTTTTTTTTTTTTAGAAACAACCCAAATGTCCCAAACAGACAAATGGATGTAAAACCTTTGGTATATTTACACAGTGTCGTAATATGAAGCCATCAAAAATTAAAGAAATCATTCCATTTGTGACAACTTGGATGGAGTTAGAAGGAATCATGCTAACTGATATAGGAAAAAGGAAAAAGAAAAATACCAAATGGTCTCACTTACAAGTGAAATTTAGATAAATCAAGCAAAAGGACAAGAAATAGTAAAAGCTAACAAGCTGACTATAGAAATGAAACCTCCAGCAAAGGCAAATGAAGGAAGGGGGTGAAAAAGGGACAGGAGGAGAACTTGAGGGAAAATGGTGATGGGTCATGGATGATATGGTGGCGGGAGAAATATGAGAACCACAACAATGTAAAACAAATAAATTAATCTAAAAAAATAAAATTATTTTTGTGTGTTCCATATTCACTTAAAACATGTGGAGTAGGAACTTAGATAAAGGCACCAAAAGAAAAATGCCCTCTGAGAGTGGCCTAGATATCAAACTGAATAGAAATACCTGGTTCTCCCCACAACAAGACTCTCACGGGTTCATATTAAAGAACTGGGAGTGCAAGAAACAGGCTGTCTCACGGCATGGTGACGTCAGCACTCCCTGGCAGCAGGGAAAATGAAATCTCCAATTTGTCTAAGCGTTTGGAGCCTATGACATGGTTCCATCTTTCACATCACCTCTACAGAGGAGTCATTTTGAACTATGAGAGAATGCCACATCATCACATGCCTACTTCTCAATGAATGACCCCCACAAGGCCCTGAAGTTCCATCTCATGAGACCGATGAGGAAGGTTCCAACTTGAGTGTTGGCTGGTGGGCCTTCCCCTCATCTGCAATGAAGAAGATCTGGGAGAACATAGCAGCATCATAAGCATGTGCCACTGTCCTGTGGCTGAGAGGTGTATGGGGCCAGCACAGGACCGAGGGGCTTCACTCCTCTCTGCCTCCACTGGGTCCCTACTGAAGAAGCAGGGCCTGAGCTCCAGACACCTCCCTGGCAAGCAGGGTCTGGTTCTCACATCTACTGGAACTGGGGAGCAGGCTGGCATGTGCTGGCACAGTGATAAAGTGCCTGGGTTCCCAGCAGTCACACAGCACTTGTCCACTAAAATTAAAATGTCTTCTTTCGCTCTTACCTCACTGAATCACAGGGCTCATTCTCGCAGCTGTAGCTGTCTTCTTGAGAAACAGATGATCATTAAGTCCAGGCATGAGCACTCTGTCTTAGCTCTGGGTGTCTAGAAAGGAATGGGGTGCTCTCTGTTCAGGGAGGAAAATGTTTTGTTGTTGGTGATGAAGTAGGAGGAAAGATACCCCAGGAAGATACAGCAGAGACTGTTCTTCTCGCTGCTGTTCACTGGCCACAGATGCCCAGTTTCTCAGAGCAATAGATGTTATATTACAAATGATGCTCATGATGAACTGGGGGGGGCAGGGGGACACTTGGACCCAATGTCTAATGTCACTGCTAGTCTCTGCCTCTTGCAGAGACTCTGCCGCTGTTTGTGCTGATGCAGAAGCCTTATCTGTTTACAACAAAAGTAACTCAAGGTCCTCAGAAAATGAAGACTTTTGAAGCCTGAATATAAAATCAAAGGATCCAGAGAGCTTTGGGGACCGTAAGAGAAAACCAACTATCACTTTCAGAGTTTCTTTAAATTATCATCTTCCCAAAGCTTTAAGCCATACCCCTTACCCAAACTAGGGACCAATTTCCCAACAGTGGGTGGTAATATTGGCATCTTAAATCATGGCTGTGGACCAGCCAAGAGGAGAATCCCGTTTGCCAAAGTGTAGGTCTTGTTAAATAAATTCCTCCTTGACAGCACAGAAAGAGCTGGCTCAGAAAATGGCTCCTTAAACATTTTAATTTAATTCAACAAGGATTTATTGTGCACCTGCTATCAAGAGCCAAACTCCAGGCGCTAAAACTTTCAGAATAAGAGGGGTGTATTCTCAAGCATTTGACAGGGGAAGGGGTGGCAGATACTGAACCCTACAAAAACAAGTTAGCATCTCCATGCATTTCCATTGCCTGGCTGCATCTCTGCCTTGTTCCAGTGGGAACTGTCTCCATCAGTTCTGCCTCTTGCAGATGACTTGGTCCTTCCTCACAAGAACTCAAGCCACCCCTTCTCCCTGGCTCCTGGCCTCATCACTCTAAGATACGACATTTTTCCCCTCTAGCCTTTCAGATTGCTCTCCCACTCTGACATCTGCCTACCACAGAGAGTCCACACTCAACCTGCCTCATAAGGTTTGGCACATGCTATGGTCAATGTAGGGCAATGGCGGATGAGATGGCTCAGGCAGGAAAGGCCTGACTCAAACCCTCCAGGAGCTGACAGTCTATCTAGAAAGAAACAGTATAGACAGACTGCAGGTTTGGTCCACACAGAGCCAAAGTCTGATCATCAGCTCTGTCACTCAGCTTGTGACCATGCACGCCACTCATCTCTGGACCCCTCATGGGACTCATCTGTGAAATGGGCCAATAATCGTATCCATGACACAGGGTTTTTTGTGACTATTCAATGAGATAATCCACCTAACAGGTTCACTATAGTGTCTGGTCTGTGGTCACCCCACAAAAAGAGTTGACTATTTTTGTGAAACTCATACAAGGATTCCCTGAGACTCAGTCTCAGAAAACCCCTGGCTTGTGATGCAGCTCCCTCCTCTAGCACCTGTTCTGTGATCTGATGCAACATGCCCTCCCCCCCAGCATTCCTCTACACAACTATTCTAGTTCTTCTTGGTGCTAATAACACAGAACTCACTTACCTGAGGCTGGTAGAGGTTCTCACCCTGTTAAGCTGAGTAGAGCAATGCCTATTAAAAGATAACTGAAATCCCTGAAAAAAAATTTTAAACACCTGGAGGCTTTGGGAAAGGTGCCAGTGCAAACAGATTCTGTAGGGGCAAGGGCACCAGAAGAAGGCACTGCAGAGGGCCTAGGATACATCTCAGGCGAAGAAAAGGAATGCCAAGCAGAAATCTAGATGTCTGTGAAGGAACGAGGAGGTCCCCAAGTCCATAAAAGACTTTTACCCTCTCTTGGTTTCTTTATAAACCTCTAGTCCTGTGTTTTATAAAGGGTCAGACAGAACCCGTGTGGCCTCCATCCCAACTATGTACAGTCTCAGACAGTATATAAACAATTGAGCATGGCCGTGTTCCAAAGAAAATCCTACTTGCAAAAGCAGGTGAAGGATCAGTTTTGGCCTGCAGGTCCTGATTTGCCAAGCCCTGGGTTAAAGCAAATAGTATATGGTATCTTATGGTTTTAGCATAGGTAGATTTATAACAGCAACATAAAGGATCAGGTGGGTGTAGAGACCCACACATTGGAGGTTTACTATACTCTCCAAGAAGTGATCCACTATTGACCCAACGTAAATTGTACACAATCAAGGATTTATGCTCAGGAACCTATAGAAACCACAGTTTCAGTTAAAACATCAATAGACAAATTAATATGGAATTCTAATACATATTCTAACCTCATGTATATTCAAACACCAAAAGGGAAGGAGGAAAGGTGGGAACAGAGGAGCACAACTGAAATAAAAAATGACAAATGAAACAAACAGCAAGCCAGCAGATGAAGATCCAGCCCCCACAGTAACTGCAATAAACACAAGTGGAATAAACACTCCAATTCAAAAGGCAAACATTGTCAGATGAAGAAAAATGAAGGTGCAACTATACGCTACCTCCAAGACATGTATCTTCAAGATGAAGACACAAATATGTTGATAGTAAACAGATGCAGAAAGATACATGAAGTGATCACAAAGCTCTGATAACAAAGACCTGTAAACAAATAGTATTTTCAGAGATAACAATGGGTATTTCACAGTAAAACAAATCAGTTAAACAAGGAGACATGCTAATCAAAAACTTACATGTCTAATAATAGAGGGCTTTTTTTGTTTGTTTCCTCATTTTTTACTACAGCATTTTTATTTTTTACAGCAACTGAGTCAATACACTATCCATGAAGGGATGGTATAAAGGTACGGGCTGCCCTTCCATGCTGGATGTAATTTGGTTGGCAAAGCTGCTTTCCTCTGGTACCATGAATGCCATCTCTGATCTTTGGGAACCAGAATCTCTGTAGTGTCAGCTGCTCTTGCACCTGAGACCACAAATCCATCTCTTTGACATTGATTTTTATGGGGACACTAATCAGTGAATGTTTTCGGGTTCCAAGTCTGGTGCAACAAGTGACCACAACCTGAGTGACTTAAAAAACAAATTTATTCTCTCACAGTTCACGTGGCCTGAAGTTTGACATCAATGTGGTGACAAGGGCTGGTTCTTTCTGGAGATTCTGATAATGAATTTGTCTCACGCCTCTTTTCTAGCTTCTATTGACCCTGGACATTCTCAACAGTCCTTGTCTTATAGACAGAATATCCCACTGCTAATAACATAGTTTTGAAGCCCAAGGAGTAAAAAGGATACTAGAAGCCCCACCTTCAAAAATTAAAGTTGGTCTGTTGGCCACTGTCACCCATGTGACCCAACTAGACCCTCAATGCAGTTTACCAAAGTTGAATTCACATGTGGCTCTCAGGTAGAATCTTTGCTCCAGTCCAGCCAAGTAATATGTGATCCATTCAGAGTCAATGAGATTCAATAGGGACTTGAAAATCATTTTGAACCATGGGGAAATAGATGCAGTATTCTTGCGGGATAACTAATGAGTGCTAGAAAGGCCCTACTGGCTGTCATTCTGCTTTTCTGAGAATAGAGCCAAAATAAGGGAAGCAGATAGAAGGGCCTAGATAGCATCTCTGAATCTTGACCCAGCCATCCCTGAAGCCATAACTTCTGAACTTTTGTCCCACAGGCAAAGTAATACTTTTTTTTAGTTTAAGCTGGCTTATGATGAGAATGTCTGGGTTTTTGTTTGTGTGTTTGATCAAAAAGTCATGGTTGCTCTCTCATATTGATTCCCCCTACAAATATACAGATATCAATATCTAGATGCTTGCTCCAGGAATTAGCTATCCAACTGAAAAACTGCTTAAGGTGACTCTCCACCTAGTGACAAGATAATCAATCCCTCTGGGTGGGGAGGGGAGTGGCACTGTAAATCATGGTTATGGATGGGATACCTGGATTGTGCCTGTCATAAGAAGTCATCCCTTGCTACTCAATTCCACCCTCTTTACATAAGAAAAGAATAAAATGAACAAGGATGATGTGCAAGTTATGGGAATGTAAACCCCCAGCTTCTGGGAAGCCTGAGGGACATAGCCAGGGAGGGGAGCTAGGATCTGGGGAGAGGCTGCCAAGGTTGGGTGGGCAGGGTCCATACTTTGCATTCCCAGATGAATTTGAGGTGGACAGGGATGACACCCTGGTAGGATTCAAGTCTGTAGCTGGCAGCAAAGCATTCAGACAGCAATTTCAGAAAAGCCATTGTGCACTTGGCCTCTCCCATGCAGCCTGGCGACATCACAGCTGATGAGAGTCACAGGACGGCAGAACAGGCAGTAAAGACAAGGAAGCAAATGAACTCACAGCAACTGTTGCTGGTTTGGCTTTTTTTTTTTTCCCTGAAACATGGCAGCATCAAAGAGGAGCATGACCTGATCTGGAGGGGGTGGTACAAATCAGGAATGATCAGGATGCAAGAGGGTAAGGGGGCTCCATGTATGCAACAGGCAATCCCTCTCCCTTATGTTTAGACAGGCAAAGAAGCAGCCTTCATGTTCATGATGGAGAATGAAATGGAAGAAGCTGGAAGCTCCTGGCAAATATCCTTGAACAAATACTCAACCATGCTCTGGTTTTTCATTCTACCACTTACTTAGTTCAGTCTCAACCAACATTTCCCATGAGAGAGTGAGATATGCAGATGCTGGGTCTCCCAGACTCCAGAAGAGGTGGCAGAAGGGAAAGAAGGGAAAGAGAGGTTATGAGAGAGAGGAGAGAAGAATAAGACTACAGAGTGTAATGAGGCCAAAGCCATGAATTCATAAGTTCACCCATTTATTTGTGTAGTGAACACATACTCACTGAATATTTTCTCTGCACCTAACAATGGACAGAGAACACAATCTGGTGTAATATTTCCTCTCTATTCTTTAAAATTAAACCCTTTGCTTGTGAGGTGTTGCCTAAGCAAAGATTAACTAAGCTTCTAGGCTATCCAGGTGCTCCTCCCTCTTATGTTTCAGACCAAGGTAGACATCTTGCCTTGTGAAGTAGGAATTCCTAAAGTGAGCCCATGCCCAAGAAAGATCATGAACTAATGATATCCTTTCTCTCAAGCCTGTTATCCCATTTCCTCTGCACTTTCCCTCTTTTTTCTCAAAGAAGAAAAAGATAAGACTATAACAAACAAGAATGTTATGGTATATTAGGTCATTATGTTGTAGTACATGATGTGCGAAATCCATGGTGAATTTAATTCCCACTCCATCCTGAAGAAACAGGTACCACAGTGGTCACTTTTGATGGATGAAGCAACCAGTACCCAGAAGGTCAACAGCTGGCAAAGTAACAAGACCCTGGCACAAATTCATCCCTGGAGGCCCAAATACCATCAAAGGTCCAAGAATGCCTTCTTGGAAAATATTCAAGAAGATTCCACACACACTCTTCATCACCAAGATTTTGAGCTCAAAAAAACAAAATTCTTTGAAGAATTGGTGGTAAAATTCTAAACTTCAGTGAGAAGATCATAGAACATTTCAAGGAAAGGGGTTTTCTGATGTCCCAGGCAATGGAAATTGTGGTTTCATAAATACCAATTACAGTTTACTTACTTAAAACATGAGGATAGAAAATATCACCTTATAGGTTGAAAAGGAAATTCGGTGAAATGATCTTCTGAATGCCCACTGTTCATGTAGGATACCTTTCGCATTTTTCGTTATCAAGGCTCATGCCAAGAAGAGAGAATCACCCACCACATAGAACTATTCATTGCACATTTGTTGCAACTCAATAAACTAGTGCTCCTGACAGTCTGCCTGTGTGAAGGATTTCCCTTCCCTCAGCTTCTGAGGTTTTACTGGAGATGATGATCACCCCATGTTGAATGGAAGGTCCCAGTCAAAGAAATGACTAACTGAAATTAAAGAAAAAGTGGTCCACAAGTCAAAAGGACAATTTATCCAAGTCTTTTGCCTACCAGATGCTACTTTTGATGGTTAAGATTAGTGCGGTGTTGTGAGAGTGATCCTCTGGGTGGCACCTCAAAAACTGCCTGAGAGTCCTTCTTAACACCTCAAGGTTCTTGGTCTTCATTATCATCACCATCATCCTCACCTCTGTTGAGTCAGACACATTGTTAATATCTTCTTTTGCATGACCCCACTCACACCTCCTTTCAACTCTGTGACCTGCAGGTTACTAAGGGGGAAACTGAGTCAGGGAGCTCAGATACTCTTCCAAGGTCCAGACTTGGAAGTGACAACGCTTGGACATGAAATTGGCATGAATTTGTGGTGCTCCAGAGTATATATATTCTACCCTCTCCCTTCTCCCTGCACCTGGATCTCAGTTGCTGAGCTAGTCTTTCTGAGCCTGGACCAGCTCCTCCTGATCCCTCTCTCTCTAAGCATGGCTTAGAGCATCCACATTCAGGAAGGGACAGAGAGCTACCCAAGAGTTCCTGGAAATAACTGTCCCATTACCAGACACCTTTGAGTTCTACTCCCCCTCACACTCTCTGCACCACTGGGCTGGGGGTGACTCCGAGTTTGAACAATGACAGATCAGGGGAAGATGGAGGTCCTAATAACACCCTGCAGCAGCAGGTCACCTGAAGGTGGGCAGCCAAAGCAGCTCTCTGCATAGCACTGTCATCACCTTTTGCAGATCAGTAACAGAGCCAGCACATGTTTCCCCAATCTGTTCCAATCTTTGTGTTTTTAAATAAACCCACTATGTCAGGCCTTTTATGTCTTTCCTCCCCCCACCTCATGTTCACAAGCTCACAGGTGTTAGGAGCATATTCTCACTGTGACTTCTCTTGCCTCTGCCAGTGGCCGTGCTGGTAATTGTCATTACACCAGTTCCCAGTGGGATGGTGCCACGTCCTGGGCACAGAGCTAAGGGCTTTCCATGGACTGCCTCATTTATTCTTCCCACCAAGTACAAGCTAAGTGTTATTCCTCTCATTTTACAGATCAGAAGGTTGCAACACAGAGAAGCTAAATAACATGCCCCAAACCACAGAGCTACTGAAGTGGCAAAGTTGGAACTGTGAACCTTTATTTGTCCAAATTCAAAACTCATATCCCCAACCTTCCGCAAACACAAGCATATCCGAGAACATGTGAATACGTGATGAGCTCTTCTCTTTCAGAAAAAGAATATCCTCAGAGAACTAGGCTCCCCCTCTACCCCTTCAGCACAGGAACCCAACTGGTTAATCCAATTTTTCCCTAGGAAAAAATAATCCTAATACCAAGGCTCTTCAATTACTCTGTACAATTAAGTCCTGAATGCTTATTTGAACAATTAACTGAAATAATTATAAATGTATCTCTGTTACTACAATTGCATATTAACAAAGGCTCAGGGCCAATTAATCATTACTCTATCAATATCTAATTTGCATAAACCTATTCTCTTTAAAGACTCCATGTTTGGGGTGACAGGCCTCCCTCATCGATTATGGAAATATCCCCATCAAACTTGCCTGAGGCCGTCAAAAGGAATAAAAGGGGTTGTCTGTCGTGGGCTGTTTAGCACCCCTGCCCAGCATTCCCAGGGACAGGCAAGGATGGAGAACAAAGGGGAAGAAACACAATGAATGTGCACAACTCCAGAGTGAGAGACCACCAGGGCACAGAGTGATGGGCAGAGAGGGGGCATCTGGCTAAGAGGGCAGAGGAAACTAGCTTCCTAGCCTCCTCAGAGGCACCCCAAATCATGCATTCATGCATACATTTAATAGATATATCAACAGATCTTTACTCTCTGGAGTGCCATCAGTACTAGGAACACAGAGGTGAAGAGATTCTCTGTGGCCCTCACTGAGGCAGACAGACAATTAACTAGATGTTATAGAATGGGTGCATCAGAAACAGAGAGATGGCATCTGATACTGATGATATTAGGGTTCAGCACCTGTGAAAGGGGGATAGGAGCAGAAGCTTGGCTGTGTTGCAGACAACACGGACGCCCCCTTGCCATGCTTGGTCACTGACATGAGCTGCCCTGCCTAGGAAGAGTCTGCAACTGAGGGCAACTTAGAAGAAGTTCACCATCTGCCTCTACATACCTGCAGTTGGGCATCAAGCATTTCCTCCAAGGGGGAGGGGCAGTGCAGCTCCAGATGCCCTGCAGTGGAAAAAGGCCACAGAGACTACAGAACCCTGAGGAAGAAGAAGAATGGGAGTCCCACTAACACAGAGAAGGGGACCTGCAATGCTGTCTCAAGGGATAACATGAAGTAACATGAAAGCTGAGATCTAAACCCTTAGCAGAACTTAATCAGGCTAACTAGATAGGAAGCCAGTGTTTTCAGCAGAATAAAAGTACTGAAAATTAGGGAATGAGTGTTTTTATTAGAGAGAAGAAAAGAAAACAAGATTGGCCTGTAGACTACTGAGATCATTGCCAGAAACCCTCTCTTCCTCAGGGATGAGGCTTCTACTTAAATGGACTCCTCCATTTCTTCAGCAGAAAGCACAGTAAGGACAGTCACTATGGGGATGTGTGTGTGGCAGGGTTCTGATCCAGAAACCTCTGTCTGGACCATGAGAGCAAGTCATGCTGCTCAGGTTGTTTCCATCTAGTTGTAAGAAGGCAGCACATTCAATATAACATTAAAATATATGACTATATTTCCATGTATTTATGTATTTATATGCCTACAGAAGAATCAAAACATATTACCCCTTGGAATATTGACATTGGTTCTCTAATGTGTGAAGCCTAGAAAAGGACAGGGAATGATTATTTATGTTTTAACCTCTTATCACTTGTTAAAACAGCATTTTTGTCAATGCTTTTGTGACTAAAACTGTGCCCTCTGAAAAATAAAACATGGAATTATGTTTGTTATTGTTTTCATAGTCTCTGCACCAACAACCATGTCTTCAGAACTCCAGAGGCTCAAAGCTCAACTCACTCAGCAAGTCGTTCCTGCTCTTCTGGAGACCCAGGGTGTTGCAGCAGGAGAGAGGCGACAAACGTCTCATTCTAAAGCTAACAAGTCTCACTGCAGAGACAGAGCATTACAGGATAAAAAGTTAATTAATGATGTGAGCCAGAAAATAATGGGAACTTAAAAACAAGCTACAGATAAGTGGGGGCAATGATCAGTGTAGCAAAAGCCACAACCTCAGAAATTCACAAATCAGTGTTTACTCTTCTTACCTGCTTGGCAAATGACAATGCCTGCAGGTGCGTCATGAAGAAGAAGGGGGAGAGAGGTGGTCACGCCCAATGCATGCAGCTGCTACCATAGTAATGGCCTCATCTTAAACGGCCATGACACCTCAAACACAAAGGTAAAAATAGAAGCCCCAAAAGGATTTAACAAAAATAAAATGAAAGGTGAGAACCCCAGAGGCAACCCTGAATTTGCTGGAGAGGCAAAGTGAAGTGCAAACTGATGGACCCCAAGGTCAAGGGCAAGAAGCTTTATTGGAGGGGAGAGCTTCGGAAGGGGGAGGCCTGACCTGGCCTCAGGGTGGACAGGAGGATATGAAAACCAGATGACAGTAGTGATTACAACAAGGATCAGGCTTCACTGGGTGCTCACTTATGCTTCCAAAAACTCTTAGTCCTGCAAAACCACCAAATCTGCTTGACTCAGGAAAGGCAAAGCAAAGCAACCATTTTGCACAAAATGCTACTCCAGACCTAGCATCAAGTAATCCCCTGGAATGATTCCTTAGACTCTGCCCTACACCAAGCACAGCAAGTGCAGAATTTGACTGTCTTGGTTCTACACAAACACTCCTGGATAAGTATTGTGAGGTGGGGGTCAGGGTGGGTAGGAGGGTGGAGGGTGGTTTTCTATGCCAGCACCAGTGCTATTTGACTCATTTATAACATGACTCTTTTCCAAGCACCTTGGCATAAAGACTCACGAGAATTGATTTCTTGAAAAATTTACAACCTAGGAGTGAGGACCCTATAATCCAATGGTTCTTGAACCTGGAAGTTCATGTGGAATATCTGGGGATTAATCCCAGAACCCCACCCTCAAGCCCCTGACCTCCTAAATCTGAATCTCTGGCAGAAGAGCCTATGAATCATTTAAAAGAGAAAGTTCTCCAGGTGTGCTATTGATTGGCCGGATTTAGGGGAAATGTTTATTTTTTTCAAAGAGAGTATCTCCATGGCTAACTTTTTTCTGGCAGAGTACCTTCCATTTTTAATACTCAGATTTCATGGGATGCAACTACTTCTCAATGTAACATCATTCCACCCATGTTTATCAAGGAAAACACACACTAACATCTTTCATACTTCAAGGACTAAATCTATTCTTTTAAATATGCAATTAAAGAATTGGGTCACCTACGAAATAAAACCAGTGGACAGTCAGAAAACCGTGTTGCTGTTTTTTTGTTTTTGAAAAATTCATTTTATTGATTTGTCACATTTGTGCATTAATTGATCCCTCCTCCTCCCTCCGTATCCCCCCTCCATATCCCCCCTCCAGTCACTCCATCTCCCATTTTTCTGTGATTTGTTGGTTGGTTAAGTTGATATTCAGTTGTTGGTTGTTTGGCCCATTGTTCTCCGATTATGTGGTAAATGTGGGGGTTTTTGCATATATATATGTATATTTATATTTATGTTACATTAGTCCATTATTGTGTACCCCGGGGTTTTCTGTTTCCCACTTCACTAACATTTGTTAACTCTCCAGATCTTTTGTGCTCTTCATCTCCCCCACCTTCTTCCCCTTCCTCCTCTCAAGCTCCATGGTTCAGTCCCATTGGTTTTCATTTTTTTTTATTTGTTTATTTGTTTTTCCCTATATCCATCATTTAAGTGAGACCATCCTGTACTTCTCTTTTTATTTTTTTCTTATTTCTGCTAATGTTAGTCTTCCTAGTTCCATCCAGGTTGCTGCGAATGACATGTGTTTGTCCTCCTTGATTGATGTGTGGTATTCCATTGTGTATATGCACCACATTTTTTTTAGGCAATCATCTGTTTGGGGGCATTTGGTTTGTTTCCAATTCTTTGCAATTGTAAACAGGGCTGCAATGAACATGCACGTACATGTGTCCTTTTGAAGTAATGTTTTCATGTCCTCTGGGTAGATTCCTAGTAGTAGGATTGCTGGGTTGAATGGTAAGTCCACTTTCAATTGTTTGAGAGTCCTCCACACAGTCTTCCATACAGGCTGGACCAGCTTGCACTCCCACCAGCAGTGTAAGAGAGTTCCTTTTTCTCCACATCTGCGCCAACATTTGCTGTTGTCTGTTTTATTTATATGGGTCATTCTTACTGGTGTAAGATGGTATCGCAGTGTGGTTTTAATTTGCATTTCCCTGATTATTAGTGATGTGGAGCATTTTTTCATATGCTTATTAGCCATCTGTATCTCCTCTTTGGTGAAGTGTCTTTTTAGTTCTTCTCCCCATTTTTAAGTGGGTTTTTTGATTTGTTTTTGTTGAGCTGTAGGAGCTCTTTGTGGATCTTTGTTATCAGACCCTTGTCATTTGTCTGGAGGGCAAAAATTTTCTCCCAGTCAGTTGGGTTTCTTTTTGTTTTGTTTATTGTCTCTTTTGCTGAACCAAAACTTTTTAGTTTGATATGATTCTCTATGTAGAGAACCCAGAAAAATTGACAGAAAAGCTGATTGAAATAAAAAACCGATTTGGTAAGGTAGCTGGATACAAAGTCAACATACAAAAATCAACAGCATTCATGTATGCAAAGAATCAATCAGAAGAAGAAATTAGAAAAAACACCCCATTTACCATTGTACCAAAGAAAATCAAATATTTGGGAATTAACCTAACAAAAGATGTAAAAGACCTATACAAAGAAAACTATAAAACATTCTTAAAAGAAATAGAAGATGATGTAAAAAAATGGAAAGACATTCCCTGTTCATGGATCAGAAAAAGCAGCGTTATCAAAATGGCCATACTACCAAAGGCCATCTACAGATTCAATGCAATTCCAATAAAGATCCCAATGACATATTTTAAAAAGATAGAACAAAAATTACTGAAATTCATATGGGACAACAAAAGACCCCAAATAGCCAAAACCCTTTTGACAAACAGAAGAGAGAATGGAGGTATTACTATTCCAGACTTCAAACTGTACTACAAAGCCACTATACTTAAAACAGCACGGTACTGGTACAAAAACAGACAAACAGAACAATGGATCAGAATTGAATACCCAGAAATAAGACCACACATATACGGTCAATTAATCTTTGACAAAGGGGCAAAAAACATACCCTGGAACAAGGATAGCCTCCTCAGTAAATGGTGCTGGGAAAACTGGATCAAAACTTGTAAAAAAATGGATCAGGACAACACCCTCACACCCTGTACAAAAATTAACTCAAAATGGATAAAGGACCTGGAAGTGAGACCTGCAACCATAAAATACATAGAAGAAAACCTGGGCAAAACCCTTCATGAATTTCACCTCAGAAATCCATTTGGGGAAACAACTACGGCTGGCAAAAAAATGAAGGAAAACATAAACAGCTGGGACCATGTTGCTGTTTTAAAGGACTAGTTGGCAGTCAACAAGTAGGGAATGTGTCTTCTAGGCAGCTCATGCTAAGAAATGTACTGCATCTCCACTATACCAGGCAGCTGACTGGTAACATCCAAATTACTTGGTTGTTGTTCAGAAGCAAAGTTCCAAGCAAATACCATTCTAAGGTGAAAGCTTTGACATATATACATTTCACTAGATCTCAGTTATGGAATGACTAAGGCTTTGGGGTTGATGAAGAATGCCATATGACTTTTCCTACCAACAAAAGTACCAACAAAAGCAGATACTGGTGCCTGGGTTATGAATGCAAGCAGGATCAGAGCCTTGGGAAAGAATCAAGTGGGTGATGCTGATAGATCAAATCTAGTGGTGGATCACAGTCACAGGCAGCTGGGAAGCCCCAACCAGACTTGTGATAGGGCATTATCTCAACAGAGAGAGAGAGAGGTGATTGGAGGCTAGGAGGGGAAAAGGCAGACTTAAAAGCTTCCTTGATGTCTAGTGTCAGAGAATGGGGTCCATGCATCTAGAGCTTAGTGTGTGAAGGACCAGAATGGGCAAATGGCACACATTCAGTATGTGCCTATCAGGTGCCAGGCACTGCACAAGCCACAGATAATAGAAGGGGGACAATGCCAACTAAGCAAGATTTCAACTGTAAAATAATTTGGAGTCCAGTAGAAGAGAAAAACATTAAATACAGTATAGTCACGTGTCACTTTTGAAATACATTTTGAGAAACCTGCCATTCACCACAGAGTGTAATTCCACAGACCCCAATGACACAGTGAACCACACAGTAGGTTCTTTGGTAGAGCCTACTGGGTGGGACCACTGTCCTTGGTGTGATATGTTCTTGACCCAATGTCACCAGGGGAAGCATGACTGTCTTTAATTAGAGTGATGAAGTGTGGATTGAAGGGCATAATGCACAGATTCCAAAACTGCCTTAGAGGCATCCTACGTGATTTCCCTAAGGAGGTAGTGATTATGCGGGAATGAGGGATAGACATTGGGTTGGCTTCTTTTGAATAGAAACTGATCCACTTGAATATTCTACATGAGTTGTGCAATGGATAACATGGGTATCACCTCATACTTACCCAGTTTGTCAGGTTCTAATATCTGGAAGGTGAGAACAGATTATTCAGGAGCATAAGGGACACACTTAAGACAGTGGAGATATGGGTGACAGGTAAAGAAAGGTCTTTTTTTTGCTTTGTTTTTGTTTGTTTTTTTGGGGGGGGGTTTGTTTTGTTTTTTTCTGCAAAACCAGATACAGAGAGGGACATTCCTACAGTGGCTCTGCCCATGTTAACTGTAGCCAGCAACACCTCCAGAAGCATGTGTGGACTTAAGGAATCAGGACAGGACACACGGAACACAATGCACTAGTGATTTTTTTTTAATCTCTGGAAATAATATTCTACCTTGGAGAGCAGTTCTTGGAGACCACCATGTTGCTTGCCTGAAATGCACAAATGGCTTCTGGACAAACCAAATAGATGATGTTTGCACACTGTGGTCCCCTAGCAAGCCCATTAAAGCATGTTAGAGACTGCAAGGTTCCTAAGACAGCATGATACCTATGCTCACCCAGTATTTTTCTGAATGTCTATGACATGCAAGGGAGAGGATAGGAGGAAAGACGTGGCAGAAAGTGGGGACTGCACATGTGAAGGCACATGTAAAGGCTGCCTGGAGCACAGCAAGTAAGGAAGATCTGAAAACAGGTCATGGTGGGTCAGAGATAGAGAGCCAAGGAGTGAACTTGAGAAGGCAGGGGAACAAAGCAGGGCAGTGCCTGTTAGGCCCGCCCGTGAACAATGAGATGGCATGGAATGGTTCTCAGTCATGATAACCTCACAAACTTTGTTCTGACAAACAATTCCAGCTCCACCATGAACAGGTCAGAAAGAGACTGAGTGATTATGGAAGAGCCAGTGAGTAAGGAGACAAATTCACCCATCACAGCAGGAGGACCTGAGTTTCAAATAGGGTAGAGCTACCCAAAGCTGAGATTAGGGTTGGCAGAATGACAGCACACCTGAGAGTTGTACAAATTGAATTCCTGGACCCAGCCTGCACCTAATGAACCAGAATTGTTGGGAGTAGGATCCAGACATCAGTTTTAATCTGGTTTCCAGGTAATTCTTATATGCTTTCAAGTCTGAGCTCCAATGATCAAGATTATCATTGGAGTGAGAGGAGGTA
Source organism: Uropsilus gracilis (assembly GCA_004024945.1). Classification (NCBI taxonomy): domain Eukaryota; kingdom Metazoa; phylum Chordata; class Mammalia; order Eulipotyphla; family Talpidae; genus Uropsilus; species Uropsilus gracilis. Next base: position 59,101 of record PVHY01004184.1, read on the forward strand.
TATTTTGAAAAAGTGAATGAATGAACCAATAAGGAATGATGAATAGAGTTTATAGATGGATATCATCAAATACTATGGAACTGTTAAGAAGAAATAGGTGATGGATGCACTTGAGGAACTATACTCTTGATGTGTCTTTTGTTTTCATTTTGCTAATATTTTTGATTAAAAAATTTGATTAAGCAAAATGCTGGATAAAAGTGTATTATTCAATTAAAAACATATAAACATAAGTACCTATAATTTACATACTTGTGCATGTATTTAAGAATAGAAAAAGCTAATAGACACCATATATTGTTAACATCAACAATGTAGACACAGAGAACTAGAATTCATTACTAACAATTAAAAATGCTTTGTCTAATTTTTGCTTTGAAAAAATACTTTTATAAATGTTTTCATAACTTAGAACTACAAGAAAGTTTTAGAATTACACAAGTGCATGAAAATGTTCCCAATAAATTCAATGCAATCTTTAGCGCATTCGGGTACTGACTTCCGGTGACCCCCAGCACAGAGCAAAGAAATCAAGACATGTGTCTTCTAAATCTGTCTCTGTCCCTGCATCCTCATTTCTCCCCCTCCAGTGGGATGACCCTGTCTCTCTAAACCTCTCTGGTCACTATCTATGACTCCATATATTCAGTCATTTTCTGTTCTCGTAAGGATTTAGAGAGATAGCCACAAGTTAAGCTCAGCTATTCACTCAGGGCCCCTGATCTCAAGTGATTAGAGTTTCTACTGGACTTTTTATAATACCAAAGTCCACCTCCAGCCAGCTCTTTTTTTGAGGTCAACAAAACAGGAAGCCGCCGAGGTAGTGTTCAGCCAATCACAGGCAGGCTGACAACGGTACAATTTTTCGTAGACCTTTCCAGGAGGAGTATGGCCACTGGCAACAGGGGAAATGGACCGCCACTGGGCACCATGCTGTGCCCACCGGGGCGTTACCAATATGACAAAGACCCACAGAGGCGCTTAGCTGTCCCCGAAGTGTCAGTATCAAGCTGGTGGGGTGGAGGGGCTGAGCGCAAGCGGCATTCTCGGCTCAAAAGAGCCAACTATGCTGATGCAAAAAAAAAAAAAAAAAACATTTTCAAAAACGCCTGTGGGTAAATTTGAGCTGCCCACAGCTCCCCAGGGGCATCTCGAACTTGCTGTCGAGCCATTTCTGTGGATTTCAGTCAAATTCTAATTTTAGTGTTCATTAAACACGGGTAATTCCCCAGCCGGTCCCTGCCTCACCTCGTACACAGTGCGTCGGCAATATAGGTCACCGAGGCTTCGCAAACACTCCACATCAAAGAGAAACCTTTTCATTATGAGTATTAACTTTATAAATAATGATGACTTGAAAAGTTTCTCAAAGTGGGGATGGAAGGAGGGGGGACGGATGTGAAGAGAGCTCTATCCTCCTTGGGAACATTTGTATGAGAGGCTGTTGAGGGGGTAGGACTATGGATGAGGCCTTATTTTCCGGGAGGGGGATGGACCAGATGTGTCCACATCCATCATTCTATTTGGACTGATGATTTTTTTTTCAGAGTGATAAGCAGGGACACAACTGGAGTATGCAGTGCTGGAAAAACACAGAAACACCATCACACACATGCACACATGCCCATCATTTGTCATGGAGCTAAAGATACAAAGAGAAAACAGACCATTTAAAACAATAAGTGATGTCTGCCTAATTTGATAAGGAAAGACTAGAGTATTTATAGCTATATCAGTTACAATCTTTTAATCTGAAAGTAAGAATGACAACAGAAATGAGTGGCTTAGATCCTATGACTATTTAATACTTTCTAGATCATCCCAAAGGTGCTGATTCTAATTCTCAGGTTCACAGCCTCAAGATCACAAGGTAGCTGCTGTGGTGCTGAAACTCACTTTTTACTTTATTTACATTTTATTAATTGCACGCACACACACACACACACATATTACATCATTGTCTGCCCTGAGGTTCTCCCATCACTTTATCACACATGCACCATCTTATTCTTTTGTGCCCTCCCCATGCCCCGTTTTTTCTCTCTTCCCCCTCTCTTGCTCTATGCTTCAGGTCTGTTGCTCCCTTTTTCATCTGTGCAGGTAACTTTCATCCACACCTTAGGACTTAGCACAGGAGTCAGCTCCCAAGGGACCATCCCAGAGCAGGATACCTGTTGCTCCCATGTTGTTATCTATAACCACTGCTTATCCCCATCCTTTATGTGACTGTGAGCTCACAAGGCAGGAACCAGGTCTTGTCTGATTCCCCTGATCTTCCAGCAAGGTTTGGCTTGTCTACCTCTGCTGACTGAATGAGAACCAGAAGACAATCATCCACGGGCCATACCTTGTTTGGGGACTACAGCTTGACCCCTACCTGCCAACACCCAAGAGAGCAATACATCCTTAAGTCCTACAGAATACTCATGGAATTTCAAAGGGGTTGTTAAAAGAAAATGGGCATTTTTGTCCTAAACTCTGGGATGGGGTGTGGGTAGGAGACAATCAGGGTAGCTGGAGCATGAAGTCTAAGCTTTCTCTATTGGCATCTCCTTGTCAGGGTCCAAGAAAGCACTTGGTTATGCTGCCCAGATTCAGACACAATTGAAGGTAGTGGCAGACCCAGGGTTGGAGCGCTTCTCAAGGGGCCTGGAGGTTCTTTGGCAAGTGAGTAGCAGGTGGTCTGAGATACTTCCCGCTGCTCACTCCTGTCAAAAGCAAGACCAGACCATCAGATGGGGCCCAGCTCTCCACAGAAACATGAGGCTGATGTGATGGAGACCAGAAGACCCTGGCTCAGGGACTGAATTGTAGCTCCCAAACAAAAGCAAAAGTGGCAAGCAGGCAGATGCCACCCCACCGAGTAAACGAGTCTCTCACCAGAATAAAACCAAACTTCCTGAGTTTGAATCCCAACTCTGCAACTCACAAGCTGTGGAACCTTTGCAAGTTAACTGGCTTCTTCGGCTAGTGGGAAAGCAAACTGGTCCAGCCACTCTGGAAAGCTGTACGGATCCCCTCACACTACTGAAAATGGGACTACCATTCAATCCAACAACTCCACTTCTGGGAATCTACCCAAAGGACACCAAAACACTAATTCAAAAGGAAACCTGTACTTGTATGTTTACTGCAGCACTATTTATAATAGCCAGGATATGGAAACAACCCAAATGCCCAATACAGATGAATGGATCGAAAAATTGTGGTATATTTATGAAATGGAGTATTATTCAGAAATTAAAAAATAATGGACATGTCCTTTGTGGCAACATGGATGGTGCTGGAAGGAATTATGCTAGCGGAAATAAACCAGAAAGAAAAAGAAATACTGGATGGTCTCACAAACAAAAGAACAAGAAGGAGTAAAAGCTAACAAGCTGACAGCAAAACTAAAGCATACAGGAAGGGAGGGGGGAGAGAGAGGGGGGAAATCAAGGAAAGGATGAAAACAAAAGATCAAATGCAAGTGTATGAGTAACATGGTTGTGTGAGAACCTCAGAGTATAAAATGATGTAAAAAAATGTGTGTGTGTTTTGTGTGTGTGTGAGCAATGAAAAAGAAAAGAAAAAAAAGACACTGAAGTGCTTAAAAGATTGCCTGGCCCATATTACAGGCTGTACAGACAAATGATAAAAATGGAAATAATTCATAAACACAGCAGATAGGAGATAGCCCCAAGTGTCCAGTATAGCTATCTGGGGTGACAAACTCCTTCTACAAAGTACACAAGATGCCAAGAAGAGCCAGAAGCCACTGCTGGTTAGCTTGGGGAATGAAACCAGGTTAGAGAAAAGAAACACAAGGCAGTGTCTAAGCAGAAATTTTAGTTGCTCTTTTCCCCAACATGAATAGTATTCCATCCCATCACACCATTTAAAATAAATCAGTCCAAGTTTTTACATGAACTCCATGTCCAAGTGTTTGCTCTTTGGATATGTTGCCATGGGCTGGTGGAAGGAAAACTCTGAGTCACAGAGTTATGGACTCAAGTACAAGTTCACGAGCATCTCTAAACCTGAGACCAAGCACTGGGGGTTCAGGAGACAAGAGCCCAGAGTGTACTCCGAGAACCTGCACATGCTCAAGGACTGAACTCTGGAGAAAAGACACAGAGAAGATGAGAGGGGTGGAAAGTCAGAAAGGATACAGGCTGCCCCTCGAAATATCAAATTAAACCATTACCATCTTGATCGTCTGATTCACATCTGTTACTAATACAGAAAACACATTTCACCTTGGGGCTCTGTCCAAGTATTCAAATGTGCCCTGCTCCAATATTCTCCAGCCCCTTGTAGCCTACCAGTCCTGGAGTTAATATTGTTTATGGGCTGCTGGTTTCCTTTGATTATTTTTATTGACATTCAGTGCATATGAATCAGCAGACTGACGGCACCTCTGGAACCAGAAGAACTTTCAGCAGATGCTGACCTGAGCTTCCCTTTCTCTGCTGAGGGCAAGATCCCCAGCCAGAGCACTGATGCAAGCCTACAATGCCATGTCCAGCAAGCATGGAGGTGAGAGGCACTGGGGAGAACCATGGGGAGCATTGAGGAGAGAGGAGAGCACCTGCCCAAAAACCTCCGTCACCACTCCCCCACATGCACCATGGCCTGACGCTGCTCCTATCACTAACTGTGCCTCTGCTCTACCAGGTACTCCTCTTTACACTTTGCACCCACTGTCCAGGTAAGTCTTTTCCCAACTCTCCCCAGGTAGAAGTCATTCTTAAAGACCCTTCCCAAATTGTACTTTGACTTCTTCTGGAATCTCATTCTCTGCTCCTGGAGCACCTTGAGTCTGACTCTACTTTAACCTACAGTCAGTGTCTCCATGTTTGCTCCCAGCTACAAAATCTTCACCAGCAATCATAAGGACAAACTGGTGTCATTTCTGGCAACATGGATGGAGCTGGAAGGAATCATCCTGGCCAAATTAGTCAGAAAGAAAAAGATAAGATACCAGATGGTCTCACTTATAGGTGAGATATAGAGAAATCAAACAAAAGGTCGAGAAAAAGAGGAAACTAGCAAACAGAACTAGAGCATGCAGCAAGGCAGCGGGTGGGAGGGAGGAGGAAATCAGGGGAGGGATGAATACAAAGGATCAGGATGATAGTTCACAGGTGATATGGTATGGGATAACTATAGGGTATACAATGATATAAGGAAAATATATAATTAATAAAAAATTAAAAATAAAATTTATATTGACCAATATAAGGAAAAAATATCTTTGCAGGAAGGAGACTGCTTTCACCTCTGCACATCCTTCCTAGTGCTAATCCTTGTGTGGAAAGTAAACGAAAATTTTCGCAAATCTGTTTCTATCACACAACTTATCAGTTACCTACAGTGGCTAGAGCAAATTACTGCAAACTTAATGACTTAAAACAATATCAATTATTCTACAGGTCTAGAGACCAGTGTCCAAAATGACTCTTAAATGGCTAATACTGAAGAAGCAGCAGCCCCTTCAGAGGTTCTAAGAAGGAACCCACGTTCTTGTCTTTTCTGGATTCTAGCAGCCACCTGCAGGGGGCTCAGGGCATCTTCTCCCATTTCAAAGCCAGAAGCATTGACCAAAATGAGCCCTAGAAATCTGTCTACAGAACTAAAGCTACCAGAAGTATACAAAGAAATGTGGGAACAAAGGGAGGAGGAAGCCTAGTGCACTATGGGGTTTAGGGTGTACTAACATGTGCTTATAACCTCTAAATCACAAGTAGTGCCATAAACCAATGTTAGCTCAATAAAAGTTGTATTTTTTTAATCCAGCAACACACCTCTATTCTCTCTCATGCACACGCACGTGCACACGCACGTGCACGCACACACACACACACACACACATACACACCAGCCTCTACCATCACATCTGACTTCTCTGACACTAGCCCTGATGACTTCCACTTATGACTCTTAAGAGTCCAATGGATCTACCCATAAAATTGAGAATAACTTCTCCATGTAAGATCTTCAATCACATCTGCAAAGTCCCTTTTGCCATGTAAGCTAGCATTCACAGAGCCACAGGGTTAGGATACAGACATCTTTGGAGATATTATACTGTCTACTGCACAAAAGGTTCATAGAAACAAATCAGAGTGACCTGAGCTCTAGTTCTGACTTTGTTTCTTCTTCCTATGTGACCCTGGATAAGTTACTTAACACCTCTGAGAACAATTCTTCATCCATGGAAACTCACAGTGCTACTCTGGGATTAAAAAAAAAAGATTTATATCATAGAGAAAAGCACTTTTATTTTTTATTAATCTTTTTGTTGTTTATATATTCATGCATATAAGTATCATGTATATATGTGTGTATATGTATATATATATATACATATATATTTACACCATTGTATTTCCTGGGGGTTCTCCCTCCACCCCATCACCCAAAAAACATTTTAAACATCAAAACACAAAGGACATTCATACTCTTGTTTCAGAAGTCTAAGAAGAAATCTGGCAGCAGCAGAAATATTTATAAACAAATTTTTATAAACAAATGACCTCAAGGAGATAAGAATACATGCACTTAACACATACATGATTTAGAACCTTACAAAAAAAATTACAAAATTAATGGATGTGGCCAGAGCTGCAGTGGAAGATGAAGCCATGGCTGTATTTAATGAGAACTTGTATAACTGAGCTCTTATTAGATACTAGTCACTATCAAAGCTACTCCTCAGTTGCACTAAAGGGAAATGGAGGACTGAGAGATGCTAAGCACAGTCAAGGAATGGCGGAAGTAAATTGAATCTAAATCCAAACTTCAGAATGCAAAGCCTCTGTACAGAATCACCAGCATATCCTGTCTACTCCAGCTCCTCCATACAGGACACAATTTTGTTGATTTTCCTTTTATCTGATGCAGCCAAAGTTATACTTCTCTTACCATCCCTCAAATCTCACAATGGTTCATGGGTGATAAGGTGGTGGGTTATTGTATATGTGTCACTTAATTGAGATATATATATATATATCATGTACACATGATACATGTATAATACATTGTTATAGTCTGAAAGTGTTAAATTGTCTGAAAGTGTTAAAAAAAATACTGCTCAAAGCTTAAAAGCCAAATATGCAAAAAAATAACATTCTGAAACCATCAAAAGGAAACTAGCAGACTCAGAGAGATAAGGCCAGAACCATGTAACTGCCCCCAGACCAAGTGGTTATCTGGTCTCTGTCCCAAGGCTTTAACTATTTCAAAACATCTGTGTGAAAAATTCCTCAAGGCCGCCTGAGAGAAAATAAAAAACCCCATTTCCCTATGGGTCTGGGTCCTTCCTGCTAAGGTACTGTTACTGCATCGGTAAATGCCAGGTTGGACCCAGGTCAATCTAAAAATAAAAAGTCTTTTTGCTCTTGCATTTCCCATGGTCTTGTGTTCTGCGTGAAGCTGGTCTTTTTCTAAGCCATAACAATATTATATATAATACATATAGATATATAATGTACATATGCATAATACATATTATATATAATATATAGATATTATATATGTATATAATATGTATATGCATATTATATAGTATAAATCTGTATGTTATATAATATATATAACTATATCATGTATATATGATATACATATAAAAATCCATTTATTATGTAGACTAAACTAAATAATTTATTTTTTTAAATCTCATGCTTGCCAAGCATATCAGCATCACCTACAAGGGCTAAATAACATTTGCATCTGTCAGAGACCAGTTCTCAGGCTGCCACATCTCAACAATCCAAGGGAGTGGCTAGCTGGTGGTCCCTGGAAAATTCATCACCCCAAACCACTCAGAGGTATGTAAATACTCCAGATCTTTCATATTTTGGAAAGGATCGCTTGGAGCCTGTGCCTGTACCATTGCCCGGAGGTCCCAATTCAGGTCAGTGTCCACTGTGTCAATTAGCTTATGTCTGCAGTCATACTGGCTGTTCTTCTCACCTGGGTCTGTATGAGGTGCTTGTTCAGGATCCAGTTGGAAGCGGGAAACTCTACTAAGATACGTAAATAGCACAACCGAGCAAGTTATAACGGCTCCTAACATATGTAAGGAAAAGAAAAATCCTAGAACTGAATCTAAAAATAAAAGAGCTTTAAGACTAGTGAAGACTAAAATCAACACCGTGGGAAATGTGGTGAATTACCTTGGTGTGTTTTTCACAGAACAGAGCAAATCTATGTTAAGAGGGAAGGTGGATAGGTAAGAAAAACAAATGGCAAAGATCCAACTCTGACATATGGATAATGGCTGCTGCAGAGAACCAAAACAAAGGCAAGAAAGCAACATGCAAGACTGCCATGAAGCTGAGTAAACTTACTCTGTAATTGAAAAGGAAGGCCGTATCTGCATAAGGGGATGGACAACTACACGGTGCCAGTTTTATTGTTGTGGTTGTTTGATAGGTTTTGTCATTTGAACTCAAGGAAAATGACTGTAACAAGATATGGGAAGAAAACTCTGGTTACCTAGGAAAAAAGAAAAATCACAGTAGTCTTCCAACAGGACATGCCAGAAGACAACCAGTCCATGTTCATGGTGACAGTGTTTTCAAAGGGGGGAAATGGATAACCTAAGAATATTGTACCCAGTCTCAAATAGGCAGTGGCCTCTGAAAATGATAAACTGGCATTCTTAGTAATTAAACAGTGACCCAAATTTCAAATACATTTGTGATTTTAGGGGAGAAAGTTACTAAAATATTAGAGAAATGTAACATTCAAAACCCCAAACTGACCCTGATTCAAGTGAAAATTTAAAACAGAAGTCACACTCACTTATATGTGGAATACAGAGAAACAGAACAAAGGACAAAAAATAGTCAAAACTAGCCAACTGTAACAAAGCTAAAGAAAACAAAAGATCAAGATGATGGTTCACAGTGACATGGTCGTGGGAAAGCAATGGGATATATGATGATGTAAGAAAAAAATTAACATAATCAATTAAAAAATAAATAAACTTGCGTTATCAATATCCTACTGTTTTATGTATTCTGAAGGCTATTTTAAGTATTATAGGTAGCTGTCCTGTCTGAATCTCCCTTTAGTATTTATTTTCCTTCCTGTTGTTTTTATCACCTTTTCCTGCCTAAGATTCTATCAACTAAGTGACACATATATAATAACCCAGGATAACAAATGTCTGTAAATACTAAATTTTTCACTAAATAAGGAGTACTTCAATATTAATTAATTAATTAAAAAATTTTAAAGTCACAGAAGACCTTAAGAAAATAAGAACTTTTGATTATTGATACAAAGCTACAAGAATATGGTATGTAGAATGTGGAAGCAGGTAGAGATGGAGCTTCAGCTAAGAGGAGCACCTCCTATCTCTCTAGCCCCCTCTGGCACACGAGAGGGTGGGCAACAGCACGTCTCTCACCTGTAATCCAGCTTCCTAACTTCTTTGGGATGTCCCAAGAGCTTATGATCTATTAATGATGACTGTTGCCCTCACAGGTAAATTCTCCTGTTATCACGCATCCCTGCATTCTCCCTGCTGTATGTCTCATACGCTTTGCTGCTTCCTCATTACATCATTGTAACATTTCCATGCTGGGGTACATAAGGGGCTTTCACAACTTCATTAAAGTTGGACCTGGACATGCTTCCCAGGATTCCCATTCTGTGGGCTAGCCTCACAGATCACTATCAATTTCTTCCATCTCATTTTCTTCTTCATTCCACATGAGACTTCTAACAATGAGGTACTGTCTAAGCTATTACATTCTATATTATAATGGTCAAAGTAAAATAATCAGATGTCTTTAAAATACCTGTAGTATATTATAAATATTAACCAGTCTGGGATAGAAGCCACTTCTTGTTAGAAATATATTTTTATTAAAAAATATGAAATTCTAGCTAATTTGTTCACTTAAAACCTTGATGTAAGATTCTAAGTTTAACTCTAGCTGTTAGTTGTTAAATATTAACTAAGCTTGAGAAAATAATGATTCTTTTACAATGGGGAAATTTTTACTGACTCATTGTGTTTTTGTCTTAGGGAATTGAATTTCCATTGACTCTTCAGAGTAGTCATCAATGTACAGATGTTATAATGATCTCAACCAACAGAAAAAGTTCATATTCTTTTGGAGTTCTAAAACAAATGAAAAGAAGCAACATAAAATCCTCTTTTACCCTGTACAAGCTTTGGTACAAATGAAAATAAGTGATGAGTATGACTAACTTTTTAACACAGCACTGATCTTGGCTTTCTCCTGTGTGCAACAGAAAAAGAGACAAATTATAGTAAAAGACTCAAATATTGGCACATGGTATACAATGATGGGTGGTGAATATGGAAAACCTCCCTATCATTAGAAAATATAAATAAAACTAATATAAGCACTGAAAGGTAAGCTACAAATAAAATAACAATCATCCTGTAGTGTAGATTTATTACAAAATTTGCACCACCTCACTTTCTTTTTTTCCCTTTTTTAAATTAATATTTACATATTTTACATCATTGGATTCCCCAGGGTTCTCCCATCACCATTTCACCTGTAAACCTTGATCTTTTGTACTCATCCCTGCCTTGATTTCTTTCCTCTCCCTGCCCCCCTCCCTAAAATCAACAAATGGGAGAGAAAGTTATGGTATACTTACACAATGGAATATTATTCATCAATCAACGGGACGAATATGAGGAAAATATGTGATAACATGGATGGACCTAGAAAGAATCATGCTAGCAGAAATAAGTCAGAAAGAAAAAGACAAAGACCAAATGGTCTCACTTACAGATGAGATATAGGGAAAACAAACAAAAGTTCAAGAAAAAGTCAAAACTAACAAGATGACAACAGAACTAAAGCAAACACCTCACTTCCTTGTTTATTTTTTTAATCATTGTCTACCCTCAGGGTTCTCCTACCACCTTATCACCAGAGAACTGTCATCATAATCTTTTGTGCCCATCCCATACCCAATTTCCCCCTCCCCGTCTCTTGCTTTATGCTTCAGTTCTGCTGGTAGCTTTATTTTTTGTTCATTTGTTTGTTTGCTTTCCCTATATCCCTCATATAAGTGCAACCATCCAGTATTTCTCTTTTTCTTTTCAGCTTATTTCTGCTAGCATGATTCTTTCTAGGTCCATCCATGTTGCTGTGAATGACATAGCAGGGTTTTTTATTGGTGAATAATATTCCATTGTGTACATATACCACAGTTTTCTGATCCATTCATCTGTTTGGGGGCATTTGGGTTGTTTCCCATATCCAGGCTACTGTAAATAGTGCTACAATAAACATCTGAGTACAGGTGTCCATTTAGATTAGAGATTTCATAACCTCTAGTAGATTTCCAGAAGTGGGACTGCTGGATCAAATGGTAGTTCCAACAACACCTCACTTTCTTAAGAAGACATGTTTCTATAGCTACATAACAAACAACCCCAACATTTCATGGTTTGAGACAACTCCCAGGGGCAGTGGATGGGCCTGCTGCTCTAAACTGGGGAGCTGATCTTGGCCTGACCTGCTGCTCATGCATCTCTGCCTGACTGGCAGATCCTGCAGGTCAGGTGGGAAAGGACTACCTCATCCACCATTCAACAGTGATTTGTTGCCTGTTAGGGCAATAGGTGGATATGCTACATGTCTGTCATAATCCAGCAAGTCAGCCTGTTCTCTTTTCAGGAGCAGGATTCCAAAAAAAAAGAAATAGAAGCATGCAAGACCTCAAAGAGCACACTGTTCCTTCCACCTCCTCCTGCTGGCCCAAACCAGCAGTGTCAGAAGTAGCACAGATCCATGACCCCATCTCAGACCAGGAGAAGCTGCAAAATCTTATTGCAAAGGTCACAGATAGGAGAAAGGATGGAGAGCTGGGAACATTTTGAGAGATCAGCATAATTTAGCTATATAGTTGGGATGAGAATAATGGGAGGATGAAGAGTGCCATCTTGATATTAATATAAAATTATATTATTGATAGGTAGTTATATTTATATAATCTAAACTAAGAAATAATGTTGACTCATTTGTAAAGTGAAATTACAGAAAGAACACATAAGAAAATGAAAAAAAAATCAATGCTCATTTTCAAAAATGGCAAATCACTTGTTGAGGTCATTCATAAAAGAATAAATACAATTGCTTAACATAAATATGTCTAATGTTATCAGTAACTAAATGCAACAATTATAAAGTACATGGATATACATACATAGGCATTCAAATATATACATCCATGTACAAATGCATATATTTACATTTTACTTTTTATAAATATATATATATTTATTAATATATTCTAAACACATTGAAAGGATACAATTTTGCCTCCCAAATTTTCAGAAAATGAAAATACTTATGATTCCAGGAGTAGTTTCCCTGATGGTAAGGTAATGGGAAGGTAAACTGGAATATGTTTTATGGAGGTCAATTTGTAAACAGGAGTCAAAAGTTTCAGCAATCAGTATGCTTTCTGTGACATAGCACACTAGGAAATAAGAGATCCATAACAATTTAGCTACAGGTATATTCTTCAGTGTATTATAAATCAGAATAAAAATTGCAAAAAAAAAATCCTGAATGATCAAAAAGAGTGAATTAAATAAACTTTAGCACATATCCTATAGAGTGCTTACAATCCCATAGAATATCTATCAAGCTCTAAAATGAGATAGAACATGAAGTGACCATGAGAGGCTCATGATACATTAATTGAAAAATACTAGGTGGCAGGTAATCTTTTTGGATTAATACATGTGTATATTCACCAACTGGGAAAAAGCATAAATACCAAGGTGTGAATAAAACAGTATATAATTTTTTTTATTTGTTTTGCCTTTTTCTAAAATGATTTTGTCATGGCAGTATAAGAAAATAAAGTTATTTAATTAATAAAACAGTGTGACATATTGATGAAATATTTGCAACAGATATGATAAATGAGGGTTCAAAACTGTGAGAAAAAATCAAATTTAATGGTGAGGAAACATGCAAATTTTAACAGTAGCTTAGATGTGGTTTGTGAAAATTTGATACTTTTCTTGTAGAATTATAAAGTGTACAGCCCCACCAAGAAAGCGATTTCCTATGAGTCATATGTGATTTTAAGCGTATGTCACAGAGCTCTATAAAACTATTAGAGGAAAGTATAAAAGTTCTATCAGTGATCTCAGGATGAAGAATATCTCTTTACAAGGCAAAAAACCCATATGCCAAAATAGAAATATTGACATGCATGTCATCATGGAAATTAAATCATTATATGACAACAGATTCCATAGCTAAGTTAAAAGGCATCAAGAGATTGCAAGGGAAGCAAGGTGAGTCTTCCAGTTAAGGATTAAGACAAAATCAATCACTTACCCAAAAGTAACTCTAAAGCTAAAAAAAATGCCAAAACAACTATTTTAGTGCCCTGGAAATCAACAAAGACATACAATAACCTGAAAGTGTTTACACTTGTGCGATTATTGTACATTAGATAAGAATAGACTGTGCAGCCTTCTGGCAACACCACTTACCACCACCACCACTACCACTAATATCACTCTCTCTTCATTAATTCTGCTCATCACCACCACCACCACCACCATCCTTATCTTTACCATTACCACAACTACGAACACCATCATCCTTATCATCACTTCCCCACCACCAATCACTATCATCTCCACCACTACCAAGGGTTATTGCCCCTCTACTAGCTACACTGGCAAAGCTTCTGCTGGTGGCGTGACGGGGAATACTGTGATGAATGATGGCTTCATACATTCACCAGGCTAATGCCCAAGCTCAGTGGTATTGTACGTGGAGGGGACAACCTTGGACACAGGGATTATAGATGCCTTTCTCTACTTGTCTGAGGTGGTGGTCTTAGTTGGGGTTAGAATATTTCTGGTTGAGGTTTCCCATGTGCATAGATGTACCCACAGAGAGAGGGATAGGGGGGAAAAACATGATACTGTGCCAATGGGGTACTGCTTAACAATAACAGTGAAGTCGTCACCAAGCTACATGATGAATGAACCTAAAAACGATTATGCCAAATGATAAAACCAGATGGAAAAGACTACATGAAGTAGAACTCCACAGTGAACTGACTAGAAAAGGCAAGATTTTTGAAAGAGAAAGCAAATCAGTAGTTGCCTAGGGCTGGGGGATGGGAGCATGGATTAATTGCAAATGGCCACAGGGAAATTCTGAGTTGGTATAAAGTTCTAAAACTGGTTTGCAGTAATAGTTCCACCACTCTAAATTTTAAAAAATGCTTGCATTATGCACTTAAATGATCACATTTTAAGGTAGGTAAATTATGCCTCATAAGAATAGGGAAACAAACTCTGCAATGTGTCTGACACAAAAACTAATATCCATATCTTATAGGCAACAACTCAAACAAAACCAGAACAGTTCACATACAGGCAATTCACAAAAGAATTATCCACAGCCATATAGAAAAAAGTGTCCAACTCACCCTGAAATTGGGGAAAGCCAAATTAAAGCAATGATATCATGACCTCTTTTTGTCTTTTCAACAATCCTAAGCCCTAAAAAGGGTTGTCCCCATTTTACAGATTCAGAATAGAGGCTCAGAGTTTCAGTGACTTGTCTAATTCACCTCTCCAGGTACTGAGTGAGGGAGCTCCATCACTAACTTTACACAGCCTCTCTGATCTTCCTTCCTGTCCTCAATCCCCCCCCACCCTTGCCCCACACACACAGGTACATTTCAAATACTGAGACATCACTGATTGTGACAGGCTAGGAGAGGCCTCTTAGATCAGTCAGGTACTCTGGTGGGTATGTGCATTATTCCTATTAGCACCTAATGGTCCATCAGGGTCCATTATGGATTTTTGGTTTTCTCTTCATGGGTAGATATTGAGATTTCATTACAGTCCATTTATCACCAGTGCCCTAATTCTGGGTGGTATGGCCGCAGTACGTGTCAGAAGCTGGAATTTGCTAGTGCCTTGTGGACAGCTGTTTGGGGATATTCACCCCAACCCACAGCTTTGGCTTCCACCCATCAAGAACATTGGCTGTCATGGGAACCAGTTGACAGAGACCACCATAGTCTATTAAAGCACCACCCAGGAACTCTACATTTCTAGACAACTGACCTAGCCACACTGACCATCACCTTGAACACCTAAGCAGGTCACATCATCCCTCTTTTTGCCTCAGTCTTGCAAGCTCTGTATTATCACCTCACCCCCATCCATTCTATCCCAATCTTCTGAACTCTGGAAGAACTGGAAGAAAGGTTAATGTGAACAGGCTTAGGAAATTATAAAATGGAAATAGGTGTTCCCAGAAAGAGGACAGCCTTAACCCATGGTGGGGCAGAAATCTAGCCTGGGCTTTCAAGGTTTTAGTAAGTCATATTAAACTATGCTACAAAATAGGACCCCATTTCCAAAGACCATCTACAGCAGGAACACACTGAAATCGAATAGAAAAGCCAAAACTTTCCTTAATCTTAACAAAAACCTCTATTCCAAGGTTTTGCTCCCACCTCTAGATCCTCCCACAGAAGACTGAATAGCATAGGAGGGCAGGAAAAGCTGGACTCAGAAGGAAGAGGCAGCAGGTCTCCAAATGGCTCCCACACACAGCAGGTAGGGGTGAGGCTGAGGTGTGATCTCCAGCCAGAATTACCTGGAAAGCTACTAAAACAGAGGCTGGGGCTCCTGAATCGTGACAGCTCACAGATACTGGTATGTTTATCAGGTTCTCCAGTGATCTCAAAATCACCATGATCTGAGAACCAGCGAACTAGGAGACTGGCAAAGCCTGGTGGGTAAAGCAATCCAAACTTCTGGACCATTTCCTCTGTGAGCTGAGTGTGGCAGGTATGTTACCTGTTCTGTATCTGGAAAGTCATAGTGTTGAGTAAATACAGCTGTATCTTGCTTATCTGGCACATGAAGTGTAAGAGAAGAGACTGAGAACCTGGGACTTCAGGGAACATCTATGTACCAGGCTTGGTAAACCGTGGTAATTGCCCCAGTCCTCTGAACCAAATATGGTGATCAATTTTGTAACATGTACCTTATGAGAACAGTTGTGCTGGGTGTCATGGAAGCAGAAAAGAGGGGATATTTATTAGAAAAATCCCGCTATAAAAACTTTCCATCCAGTATCCATCCCAAGAAAGTTATGATAAATCTTCCAAAGCCCAAAATAAGACAAAATAGGGTTTGGATTAGCAGAGAGTAATCTTTTTATCATACCAATGGGTTCCGCAGTACAGTATGAACTTATGATTCACGAATAAAAGGGAAATTTTGTGACATAAAAATCATTCATTCATTCACTCATTCGCTCACTGAAGGTATGATGAAGGGATTGGACTCTAGGACCTGAGATCCTGGTTCTCATTGCTTAATAGTATTCCTATTGCTTAATAGTGAATCTGAGTGACATTTTCCTATTGTTTAATAGTTTGAATGGTGACTGGGGTAAGATAACTGCCACTTATGGCATTAAGGACTTTTCGTTTTTCCTGTTGAACTCCCTTTTTAATAAACCCTGTTATTAAACTATATTTTGAGTGGCAACTGCTATACACGGGTGAACCACAGCAGGACAAATCACCTGTGGTTGACTAGCACAAGGATAATTTACCTTGAGTTGGTCATCTTACAGCGGAAAGCAGTTGTAAGATGTTGGTTTAAAATGCTTTGGTAAAAAGTAGTTATGGGCTTGAAGTGGACAAACTTTGTAATGTGCCTACTACTTTGGATTGTAGTTATGTGTTTAAAATGGGTGAACTTTACAATGTTCCAATTGCTTTGGATTCTGTGACTATGCAGTGAAAAACCCTGCATGCATTTTGACTATGTGTTCATAGAAAAGTACTTGCCTATGTCAGTACACTAGTTGGTAAAAAGAAAAGTGAAAAGCCTGGTATAACACTGCCAGAGCAAATCCAGTATGTACTCCAGAAGCCAGATTTAGAAAGAGTTTGGAAGTTCAGGAAAAAGCAATAGACTATTCAGTATAGATTGAATGTTTATGCAGCTATGATCATCTGAATAAGGTTGGGAACCTCTCCGGAGTTCCACAAGGTTAAATGGCTTGGCTTTTTCCCCTCTTGGATACTTACTAATTGTTAGATAATTGATTGTTTAAAAATACTATGATATACTGATATTGTATTTGGATGCTTTACCAGATTGTATTGTATAAAGAATATTTACTTTGATAACTGTTGTAGCTGGACCCTTTATGGTTCCACAGGGTTAATTGGTTTGGATTTTTCCTCTTGGGTGCTAATTGTTGGATACTTGAAACTTGGATACTTACTTACTAATTGTTGAATACTTTGAATATGTCATAACCTGCAGATTTTGTATTTGGATGATTTGCCTGATTGTATTGTATAATGGATATATGCTTTGATAACTGCTGTAATTGGAATTGATGTAATGACATGTTTTATGTAATGTTGTTATATGTGGAGATAAAGAAGGTATAAAATAATTTTGGACCAACATAGATATGTTGGTTTGTTTTTGTTTTTGTTTTTTTTGAGAACTAGGTCTTGCTATTTTTGCCCGTAGAACCGCAGGCCCTCTTTGCCTGGGGGGGGGGCTGGGGGCACAGACTCAAGCAATCCCCTGCCTCAGCTTCCCAGGTAGCTGGGATTACAGGCACGCACCACCACGCCCAGCTATATTTTTGGAACTAGGTCTCGCTATGGGCCCCAGGTGGGACTCAAACCGCGATCCCTAGCCCCCGCCACTTCATAGGCTGAAACTTACAGGCATGAGCCACCGTGCCTGGCCCGATATGTTGGGTTTGAAAACAAAGATGGGGGAATGAAACTGTGTGTTGTCCCCCCACCAAGGTTGTGGCAGTTAACAAAGCAGCTACCCCTCCCCCATTGGGCAGTAGCAGTTAGTCCCCCACTTGAGTGTGGCAGTTAAACTGCCATAAGTAGCAGTTAGAATGGGGGTGGGGGCAGAAGAAGGAAAGATAAAAAGGCAAGGAGCAGAGACTAGTGGAACAGAGAACTTTTGGGGAAGAGAGAGAACTTTTGGGGAGAGAGAGAGGGAGAGAACTTTTGGGGAGAGGATGGAAAAGAATGGCAGGTAGGTAAAGAATAGCCTGAGTGGTCAGGCTGGGCAGAAGCCCCCTGGAAAAGTGAGATGGAGCAGAAGAGTGGCCAGTGTGGAGATTGTGGTGTTGCATCAAGGTGATATGGAAAGCTGGTACCTGGCGATGGCCAGAAATTTGGAAAGCTGATTTGTACATCAGCAATTGTGAAATAAGTTTGAAGAGCCTTGGAAAAGTGGAGAAGTGCAAAACACTGGAGAGAGAGGAAGAAAAGAGAAAACTATGGAGAAGGACTGGAGTTGCAAAAATGCCTACCTCTGAGGTTTGGAGGGGCACCATCTTGGACTATGTCTTTGGGACCTTTGGGACTGAGAATGGTGACTGAGGTAAGATAACTGCCACTTGTTGCTTTAAGGACTTTTCATTTTCCCTGTTGAACTCCCTTGTTAATAAACCCTGTTGTCGAAGTGCATTTTTATTGGCAACTGCTATGCACGGTTGAAGTGAACCTGGTTTGTAAATTGGAGGGCTTTTGCCCCCTTTTTCAAACTGATTTCAATAGCTTAGTTTTCTCTTCTGTAAAGTAGAGATAATAGTATCTACCTCCTGGGGGAACTGGGCAGATTTAACTGATTATGTAAGTTACTTTCAACAAAGGTAGCACCATATAAATGTTGGGTATGGTTTTCATCTGTTTACTTTCTCATGAGGAATGACTTCGACTGCACGCTAGGGATATAGACATGGAAACCCCAGTCCTGCCTACCAGGGGGTTTCCCTGCAGGAGAAGGAGATGGACAGGTGAATCATTTATTGTAGTCCAGTAAAATGGGACTCAAGAATAACGGTGGAAAATGAATAGAGGAAATACAGAGGCTGGCACTTAAGAGAATTACTTAGTGGGAGAAGTAAGAGAATCTCTTAAGCTTCCTGGATGTTTAAACAGAGTTCCAAACCTGTACTCAACCAAAGAATTTATGGATAATTTCTCAAAATAAAGTTGCCTTGAACCCATCCATGGAGATTCAGTGTCCCAGCACTTGTGAATGGACTCGGTGTTACACATTTGTCTAGCTAGGATATCTACCTAGGAGATCCTAATCTTCAGCCAGACTTGGCAACCACTGACCCAGGAGCAGAAAATGAGTTGAGATGCATCAGCAGGAAGTCCTGTATGGAGAGGCATGGACCAAGGTTGGGTGAGCACAACATGGCTTGCTCAGACCCACAACTTCCATTCTGAATGCCCTCAGTAAACATCTAAGTCAGAGCCCTTCACCCCTATTCTTAGCCTTTGCCTCTTCTCCCAACACTATTCCTTTAAATATCTTCTCTGAGTTCACAGTGGATGACTGAGCATACTAGCTTATATGACATTTCACCAGAGATAGTAAGCTCTTAGACTTTAGAGCTTACTTGCTAGGGGGCAGGGGCTACTAGCACTCACACAAGGCATGACACACAGCAGAAGATCAGTTAGTCTGATCTTCAGTATAATGAATTAACTGAATCTCTGCATATAACTGTGCATGGTAAGTTTAGTCAGAGTCATGACTTGTGTCTCCAAATTATTGTCCAGTTAGGGACTCTCTCTAAAGATGTTTCCATCATTTTTCATTTATTTGACTTCCATGTCTATTCAAAATAAAGTATCTGTGGTATCTGAACATTCCTGACATGATCTCAGGCAAGCCCATCATTGAAGTCCGTCTCCAAAAATGGCACATGAGTATAGTTCAAATCTAATGGGATTGGTGAATTCTTCCATTATATTGGAGGTCAGTCTGAAAAAAGAGAACATAGCCCTCTTGTCAACAAAGTTTACTCTCAGATCATGAAATATGTGGACTTTATATGAACAATTCAGAAAAAAATGAAAAGCATAAATTGATATAGAGCATCAAAATATGCATTTCAAAATCCAGTAAGATCCATATTTCATATGGATTGTGAATGATCCCAAGAGTGTATTAAATATTGCCATGAATTCAGAGCCTTGACAGAAAATTGGGGGATCAGAATGTGGAATCTTAAAGGAATTCTGTAAGGAATTCTGGAGTAGGAACAATGGACCCAGATGTGTTGTTTGCCTAAAGTAGAAAGTGCAAGTGAAAATAAATACAATGGACCACAGAGTACTGCTACTAGACTCTAAATCATTGCATCATTCTCTCATTCATTCATTAAAAAATTTTAATGAGAATTTTCTATTTCTCAGGCCAGAATCTATTCCCATCGCCTGGGAACATGGCAGTGAACCAAACTGACAAAAATTCCTACAGTCAAGAAGTTCAGATTCTCATGGGAGAGTCATAGAGTAAACAAGCAATTTTATATATATATATATATATATGTATGTATGTATGTATATAATATGATAGGTGATGAAAAGTACTGTGTGAATAAAATGAAACAGAGATAGAACACAGATAATGCCAGAGATAGGGTAGACATGCCACTTGAAGTAGGTGGGACAGAACAAGCCTCATGGAAAAGGTGAACTGAGTTATGTGAATTTATGGAGGAAGAACAAAGCATACTAATTTTCTTAGGAAGGACTGTACCTAGTGTGTTAATATGCAGTCTGGAGGTCAACCAAATGGATGGGGAGGGGTGAAGGGGAGGAGAGAAATAGAGAGAGAGAATGAGTAGGGACTTAAGGGGAGCACTTGGGAGACAGAGGCAGACAGAATGAAGAGTCATTCTTAGGTAAGGACTGGTTAAAGCTCTCTGCAAGAAAAATTTAAAAAGAGTTTGAGAAGATAAAGAGAAAGACTGAACTTAAAATTTTATCTAATCATAAAGATTGCTCAAATATGGTTAATGAATGAGAAGGATGCCAAACACCCTTAGAATAACTCAATTGGACTTGATATTATTTAAGACATCACTGGGAATACAGCATCACACTATTCCTCTTTCCGATTTTTCCCCTAAATTAAAAAATCGGGCACAAGTCCACTTGAGAATATGCCTCTTTCACCAGAAATGAGAGAAATTGACATTTCCAGATATTAAATGGGTTCCCTATTATTTTTAGGGCTTGGACAACTGAAGTCACTGAACACAAAAGTTCTCCCTTGATCAAAGAGCCCTAAAAGGATTCCCCAGCCCTGACAGCCGTCTCTAATAGGATTATTCCTGAATTGAAAGATAAAACTATAACTTAGAGGGTACTCTCTGACTTTGAAGTTTGCCTCAACAAATGATCCATTTTTATATAAACCAAACAGGAGAAGGACAAGGAAACCTGCAACTATTCCCAAATGGAAAGCTTTGTATAAGTAATCAGAGGAGAAGAAACACTTGAATGAAGAATTTGGCTCTGCCTTTGAGCAAATGATGGCATAAAAGAGAAAAAAAAATTTCCCTCCTGAAGCACTTGGCAAGATTGAAGTCATTTTCTTTTTTCTTCATATGTAAAAGGTATTCAATGTCTTCAAATCAGGTGTGTGTGTGCTTCCATGCAAAGCACACAGGATACATGGGCTCCATGGAAACTCACTTGTGATGCTTGTTAATGCAACATGGGTCTACAGAGTCTCAGGTAGAGAGGAGTTAAGGAAATTACTCCCTAAATGAAGAGGGGAAAGAAGCAGAAGGCAAGGGAGGAGAGGAAGGTGAGAAGAGATGGAGGGTGACAAGGAGAAGTGAAGGGGAAGAAAGATATGGAGGAAGAGGTGGAGAGTGAGAAAGATGGGGGAGGATGGAGAGGCAGAAAGGAGTGGGAAGATGAGGAAAAAGTGGGAAGGAATAAGATGGAGGAGGAAGGAGCACAATCCCCTATCCCTTGACTGTTCACTTGGCCAAATAACTCACTTTGGCCAAGGAACCATTACCAAGAGTGGCTTCAGACTTGCTCATACTCTCACCCCTCTGCCTTCCCTATCGAAAGCATGTGAAGCTCACCCTATCTGCTGCTCCAAGGAGGATGAGGAACATGTAACATGGAGCAAAACCGCCCCAGTCAACCCAAGGTCATGTGGGTAAGACCAGCCAAGATAGTCAACAAGCCAAGTGTAGGCAAGTCATCTCATACAGAGATGCTTGAGATATTAAATATATATATATATATATTTAATTCAGTGAATTTGGATAAGTCTTTTTTAATACATCAATGATTAACACAAGTATTATTTTACTTTTACAGATGTGGAAATAGAGGCTTGAAGAAGAGAATAATTTATTCAAGGTCAGGCAGCTATTAAGTCATAGGGTCATCAACCAAATCTGTCTGAACTTTGAGCACATTCTCTTAAGTACTGGAAAATTCTACGAATTGCACACCAATTCTCAATTGTGAAGTCATTTTCCCTACAGCTTCGGCGATTTCCTTAATATTTCGAGAACGACTTCCTACTGATGTTAACAAAGCTAACAAATACACAGAAAAAAGTCAATAAGGATCTTTTAGACCAAGAAAAAAAATAAAAATGGCAAAGTGTCACAGAGCTCAAATCCCTTCTGACAAAGCCCAATGAGTCTGGCAGGCAAACACAAAAGACTTAAATTTTAAGGGCTTCTTCGGACCAGGAACAGCTCATCTCTCCTTAATTTATCAGGAGCACCAGTAATAAAATAAGACAAAAATCTTCCAAAGAGTAAAGTGCATCTTCTCTCAGAAGGTTTCCAAATTGTTTATTAGTTTGCAGTGAATTTATTTTCCTGATTAGATTGCTTTTCAGATGCACCAGAGCTAAAGGCATGGGATGCCAGAAGCAGTGGACAGTGTTATGAAGAAATCCATGAGGGAATCCAAAAGGAAAGCCTGCCTACTCCCCAGTCCAGATCTTTTAGCGCTCTCTTCATAGGGCACCAGTGAGTCAGCAAAGTGGGGGTTCTGAGGAAGTGGGTGAGGCTGTACTTCCTGGGGAAGGTGAGAGAATGAAAGTAGGTGTTTCAGGGATGCTCAGGTTGCCTGTTACCTGTGTGTGAGCTGTGTACAAGTGCTGAAGTTACCTTATCTCTAAGTAATCCTCTAAGTAATTCTGTGAGAGACACACTGTCTCTGTCTCACAAATTAAAAAAGCAGCTTGGCGAGTTTTAAGAAAATGTAGGCAGAAGCCACTAAGAATGAGACTCAGAATTTAAAACAATTCCCAACTCTGTGTCTAATGTGGCTTTTTATTTAAATATACGAATTCATTCATGCTGAAAAAAATGATCATCGATGATTCAAAAAAAGAAGTTCCTGTTGAAATTTTGAAGTTAGTAAATAGGAGATTGCACGGTAGTGAACACTTTTAGCTGCATGTAAGAAAAATCAATAAAAGATGGCTTGAGTGATGAGATGTGTTTATCTCCCCTAACAGAGCCCAGCAATGTGGCTGCTCTGGGGTGGGGAGACTCAGGGGTAGGACTGAGCAAAGTCTGGATCCCAACACTCAATGCCTTTGACTGACATAACCATCACCCACAACATCCCTTTTGTGGAGCCCACAGCCATGCTCAGAATCATCCCTAACTTGGGATTCCAAGGAGCTATTATTAATCAACTTAAGATAGCAAGTTGTATAAAACCTAATCTTTCCTGATTCTAATTTTTTTTAACCCAGTGAATAAACAATCATAAAACATCTGCCACGTTGCCAGCAATCCTGACAAGCAAAGCAATGGGAGATGGAAGAGAAACAGCAAGTAGTTCATGCTCTCAATTGCCTGAAATCTCACGAGACACACGAGATACAGATAGAAGAAACAATGAAGCATTCTAAAGCTGCACTAATGCAGAGAGTAAAGAGCAGACTGTCTTCATCTTTGGCAAAGTAGATACACTGGACCAGGGTGATCTGGAGGCTTCCCTGGTTCCTTCATTGTTTTATTCTGGGTTCTGCAAAATTTTCATTAGCAGTGACTCCACTTTCAATCACAGAATGTCTAACATTGATTTCACTTATCACTATTGATTTCACTATTTATAAAATATTGCCCCAAATTGGGGAACTGAGGACAAAATGCAGAATTACTTAGCAGCAGAGACTCATGGAATAGACACCCGTTTTGAACATTGATGTTTATTAAGCCATGCAATTATTTTTCAGAATTCTCCTCCCAACATGACTACAAAGAACATTTTAAATGTGTATTTGTTGTTGTGGCTGCTCTACAGCCCCAAAAACAACTATTTAAAAATTCTTAAATTTTGTTCACCTTGTTTAAAAGCATTTCTGGCTCTTTCCCGGGGCTATATCATAACCTAGATAAAACCTGAATTCACAATACTGATTTCAAATTTCAGGCTTTACAATTTGCAAATTTTCATTAAATAAATAACTTTTTATCTAGAACTTGAAAATGCCACTGACCAAACTTTCAGCTGTGCTGCAGTCCTTTTAAGTGAGGCTTGCACACAGTGATGTTGAATAAGGAAAGGGCCTCATTTTAAGGAGACATGGAATTGACAATAATTTCCCTGGGTATCTGTGATGGCCACTTTTGAGAAAGGCGTAGTCTACCAACATTTAAAGACAAGACAGAACAGGACATTACCAGGAAAAGGCTGAATCCGGGATTTTGCGCAGGCGTGCACATGCACACATGCACACACAATCTAAATTAAAGGTATAGCAAAATTTTTAGTCCCATAACACATTCTCAAGTTGTCTGACCACAAGTCACTTCAACCACGACCACAAACCTTTATGTATTTTCTGTACCTGCTGTTACTGCAAAAACTCAACTTTTATTTGCATACTGTTAACCCAACTCTGTACCTACCTCACGTCATCATGGCCTAGTCTACCTGCCGGGTTAGAAAAATCAGTATAGATTCCAATGCTGCACAGTTGGTGTTTGGTTTCCATCATAAAATATGCAAGTCATTTATTTTTCAACTTTTACAGCATAATCCTTAAAATCCTCTGAAGACTTCATTTTCTAAATTTATTTTTTTTTTAATTTTTCTAATAGTATTCTGTCTTAATTTGACCAATAAGGGCAAGTCATGTAAAGAGCTTTAGGATATCCTGAAAAGATAAAAAATTTTATTACAATAAATAAAATAGAGCAGGTTTGAATTAAATTGTAAGGAAAAAGGATTTTTTTCTTATTATAAAATCAAGACTTGCTCATTACAATAAATTCAGACACTATCCAGAAGCATCAAGAGGAATTTAAAAGTCACCTTCAATCTCCCAGCATAACCACTGGTAACATGTTGGGATGTATCAATAATAGAGACTTGTTCACTGTTACATACTTCTACACAGAGGGCCTCATTTTCTGTAAAGTAAGACCTTGCTTATTTGTCTGTTAGCTTTTTTCCATTCAGTGATATACTATAGGTATCTATTCCCATACTTCCAGTTCCCATGGTATTTCCACATTTACTCCCAAATCTATTTCAAAGAGCAGAGCTTTTAATAAATATATCAGATATTGCAAAGAATTTCACCTATTGAAATGTCAAAATGTATTTTGCTGATCATGGAGGGGAAGGTCAATATTTCAGTGTGAGAAACCACCTTACATTGACATACACCAGCATCCTTACCCGAGTGGCAGCCCAGCCTGTCAGTGTAAAATGCAAGCCTGGTCCAGCTATTCTGCCACTTCGGCAACCTCTTAGGGAACCATTCTCTCCGTATATCATAGGGGACATGTCTGAACCAGACCCACCTCCCAGAATGCAGGATCAAGGAGCAAGGGGGAGGTTCTCCATGCACCTGCTCCATCCATGGGCCATCCAACAAGAGGGAGACAGAGGACTTAAGACATCAAGACTTAACAAAGATGTTCTCTGGGGCTCTAGAAATGGCAGGACTTGAAGGTAGAAAGGCGAAGATTTTACCTACTGTACTGTTAGGGGCAGGGCAGAAAGAGAAAAAACCAGAAAGAGACAACGGATGTGACTATTAAATGAGTCTATGAAAGTGACCAGTTTCTGACAGCCAGAGGGAAACTCACATTATGAAAAGAATAAAAGAAAAATCAGGTTTGGGATGCGATCAAACCCACCCCCAGGGACCAGTTTATCTGACATTTTCCCCGGAAAAGAAACAGATGAAGGACAGACCTCAGAAGGACCACAAGCAACCGGCAGCCCAAGGCTGGTGGGACAGCCTGCCCGGCTCCACCATCCCCGGAGCTGTGGTTCAGAAGCTGGCAGACCAGGGCCACCGCCTGCAAGCTGATTCATCCATTAGCCAATGCTGCCTCCTTCAGCTGGCCTCTGGCAGGTGAATCTTTTCTTTTTTTCTTTCTTTACCCCCCGCCCCCCCAAGAAGCACAGTTGCTAACTTTCAGTTTTTGTAGTGAGGCCATTAAAAGTGCCATTGCAGGATGCTCAGTCGCCCATGACTTCTTTCTGTTCAAAGAAAACTTCAAAGTCACGATGCAGGCGCTTTCCCTCGTGACGAATGGGCAAACATGGCAGTCTGCTTTGTGAGGCTTCCGCCATCATAAATGGCTCATTATTGCCGCGATCTCTCTGAAATCAGTTGTTTCTACAATTAATGACTGATTTCACAGGGCATTAACCATCCCAGGCAACAGCTCATTAACCGCAGGCAAGTGGGAATAGGCTTCTGTTGGAAGGAATCAACGCTGCCTTCGGAAAACTTGTGCCCAGAGGAAAATAGCAAGGAAGACGCCATCTCCAAGACACAGAATCAAAGAGGGGGGTGGTGGACCTATGCAAGCTGCTTCTGGTGTCTCAGCTCCAGTTAGAAACAAGAAGCAAGAAAAGGGAGCTGGGATGGAGCTGGGAACTCACCTGGTCCATTACAGGGAAACTTCCCATCGGAAAAGGTCTAGTCTGGCTGACATCCAAACTCCTGTGATATGGGGAAGTGGGAAATGGGGGGGAAAGGGGGGCTGCAGCAAGAGACTCAACAGCAGGCAAAAGGGAGATACCATCCTTCAGAGAGTTCAAGCTACTGTCCTTCCCTCATATGGTACTGGAAGCTTCTTCAGACCATGCAGCAGGCCTTCCTTCCCTCAGCACAACATCCCCAGAACCTAGCAGGTACCTGGCATATATTAAATGCTCAATAAATATGTGTTGAATCAATGAAAGTAGAGATGGATGCATTTGAGGCCAGAACAAGACTTTCTGAGTTTGGAACTCAGACAGAGACCTGCAGGGAGATGCAGGCAAAATCTTCATGTATGAACCAAACTAAAAGGGGACCCAGAAGGGTCCACTTGACTAGTGGGTTTTCAGGGCTTCAAGTTTCAGGCTCAAGTTGGGCTACAGAGAACCCACCTTTGGGCTTCAGTTTTCTAAAGGCCTTGTGGCCATCAAAATCGGTGCAGAAACTTCACAGGCCTGGGGAGCCCAAAGGCAAAGAACCCAGGCATACCTCTTCAGAGGGCAGGGCTGGGGAGGAAGTTCATCCTCCCCCAAGTAGACAATAACCTAACTAGCCAATAAGACCTCCATTTTGGCCCTACTGCTCCTTTACCCTCCCCCAAACTCTCCTCTTTCCTCTGCTTCCCACCATACTGGCTTTCTCTCAGCTCCTCCTACATGCCATTCTTCCCCCAGCTGACATTTCTGCCTGTCCTATTTTCTGCATTGAATGGAAATCCCCTTCTTTTTTGTTCCATTGGTCTGCACCGGCCCACTCACCCCCAGATCCAGCTCTAGAATGGCTCCCTCAGAGAAGCCATCTCTAGGTCTCTCCTGAGGAGGACCCTTCCCTGGAGACATCATTACTAGGTGTCCATCACAAAGCTGCAATTCGCCAATGTCATACGACCTTTTGTCAAATAGTCTAGACACACCCTCCCATCCCCACTCCTCCACCTCAGCCCCCACCAACCCATCCTGCCCCATGGTCCCTGTAGTTTCCAGTGTCCAGCACTATGCCTGGAATAACAGGTTCTCAATAAACAGCTGCTAAATGACAAGTATTTCCAGGTAGGTGAATGGATCAGAACAAATGAACTGGAGGAACTTGCCAAGTCTATCGTAATAGGCTGTCATTACAACACTTACCTTTGACCATCTCAGAAACTAGGAAGATTTTACTGGAAACTGCCAGTAAAAGACTTAATCACAGGAAGAAACTGTTTTTGTTTTTGCTTTTTTCATGTTATGTTTTTCATGCTGTATTTGCCTTTGCAAGCTAAACACCGCATTTCCTGGGGCTGAGTCTCTTTACAGATGAATTCACCACATTCAAACATTTGACAAATGTTGACTTACCCCCTTTAGGTGGACAATCAATGCTGGGGCTCCTGGGCCCCAGGTCTGAACAATACACTGAAAACATCTCCAACTTTTATTAAAGTTTAACTGGAATCCACTGACCTAATCTCTGTGATAGGCCTTCCAGGTCTTACTTAAACTTAGTGAGGTCATTTGGTTTTTGTTTTCATTTGTGTTTGTATTTGTGGTTCTTAAAAATAAAAATGTAAACCAGAAGAAACATGCCCCAGGCTGGTGGCCTGTGGGGATGGTTGGATCTTTGTTATCTGAACTCCACTGGGGACAGAGGGCCCAGGGCTAGAGGAAAAACAACAAAAGAACTCAGAGAGGCAGAAACAAAAGCTGAAAGAGATGATCTCACTTCATACCCCAAAGGAACAAAGGTCCCACCCAACCCTCCACACTGTGGCTTCAGACTGGTCCCAGTTTTTGTGACCATAGCTTAACAATTTACAAGGATGAAGGGCAATGTACTTTCACGTTCATTAACTCATTTGATCCCCACAATTCAGGCAGAGGAGATCAGGCAGGACATCAACCTCTCCCCCTTATAAACTTCACCAAGGGAGAAAAACAGAAGCTCATTTGCAAACAGCAGTGGCCCAATCAGAGCTTGGAGGTCCTTTGACCTCCTCCCTCCCTAGTAATGATGATTATTTCATTTTGAAAGGGGGGGGGGAGAAGTTACATAAAATAACCATCAAAGTTATTGAGAGTTTACTATGTAACACCAGGACTAGTCCAAACACTCTGTCGTATTTATTCTTCTCAAGAACACCTTGAAGGTAGGGCCACTGAAGCAAATTACACAAATGTTCTCAAACAACAGAAAGTTATCCTCTGACAACTCTGGAAATCAGAGATTCAAAATCTTTCTCACTGGCTAAAATCAAGATGTCAGTAGGACTGGTTACTTCTTGAACCTTAGAGAGGAATCTCTGAGCTTCTGGTGACTGCCTGCATGCCTCCAGTTGCCAAAGTCATAAAATTCAGACTTCCCTTGACCCATCTCCATCTTCAACTTCCTGTCTCCTCTGCCTGAGAGAACTCCCTCTGCCTTCCTCTTTTAAGGACATCATGGTGGCACTAACATCCACCAGGATAATCCATAATGATCTCATGCCAGGATGTGCACCTGATAGGATGGACTAACCCCCCCCCATTGTCTTCTGTTTAAGATTGCAGATTTCAAGGACAGATATGCTAAAATATGAGAATGACCTTAATTAGAATTTCCTTTCAGAAAGATGCAAGGGGGAAGAAGAAGTGAAATGGTTCAGGTGTGGTTCCTGGAAGACAGAAATCAGGGTATATAAAGGGTGTAGAAACAAAGAGAGGGATTCCAATATGGAAATCCGATAGAGAGAGATTCAATGGAGGAGAGATTGGAATCGGCCATTTTGTAGGTAAAGATGTGAGCCATGTGGACTTGGCCATGTGGCCAAGGCCTGGGGCCTGCAGCCTTTGGCTGGTCCAGGCTGGCAGCATGTGTGCTAAATGCAGTTTAAAAGTTTGCAGATTTGAACTCCATGTTGGAGCTTGTTTTGCTGAGTTTGACTTGTGTCTGGAAGAGGCCATGAGAAAGTCAGGCTTGAAAAGAAAGTAAACTTTGCTGGTCCAGCACTATGGAGTTCCTGCTACCTGGAGGACAAGGAGAAGACAGCATGGAAGACAAGGAAGAGCACGCCAAGGGAGCAGCCAAAGGAACATGTCTTTAAGCAGCTGGAGATGAACTCTGACTGGCTGATGTTGGTGAGATGATCAGGACTGAGAGACTGAGACTTTTTGGGCAATCTGGGGAAAGGACTTTGGACAAAGCTGAGAAAGGTTTTGGACAATGTGAAAGTAATTGGAGTTTTACTTACATGTTTCTTTTGTAGCAATTAGGAAATCACTTTGTTAGAAATAAATTAGTCTGCACTGATAGTCTTGCTTTGACTTGGTATTTTGGTTGAGAAGGCTGGGGATGGTGGAAAGAACCCATGAGAGTTTAAAAGAGGGTAAACTGAGACAAACTAGTCTAAAGTTTAAACTGTGTTTCTAAGTTTTTCTTTTTAGGTCTGAAAGAGGGAAAGAAAGCAGAGAGAAGCTGGTAGCTGACTTTTGCATATCAATGGTACAGGTCAACAGTGCAGTGAAAACTCTAATGAAAACACTAATGTAGCCTGCTTCCTAGGGAGAGAAGCAGGCATAAGTGTGTTCAGTTAAAGGTAAAGGCAATTGTTAATGTAACTGTTTGTAGCCTGCTTTGTAGAGAGAAGCAGGCAGATGTGTGTAAAGTCAAGTCAGAAAGTTTTTTCTCTTTTACCCGATTCACACCCACATCTATAACTTTTCCCATGTTAACTAATATTCACAAATTCTGGGATTAGGACAGGGATATCCTTTAGGGGTCACTTTTTCAGCCTATCACCAGAAGACGATGCTGTTTTTCCACTGCAGAAAGAAGGAACAGAGGCACAAGAGATGAAGCCACATACTCATCGCTGAGTAACCAGTGCAACTAAAAGTCAGATTTAAACCCAGCTGCTCTGATGCCAGAGCCAACTGAACGATGCTGTCGTCTTAACTTAGGCCATCCTTTTCAAGAACTCAATAAAGGACAACTCCAAAGAGAGTCTGATGATTTGCCCCAGGCACCAAGCTTGTGGTTCACAGTGGCTCCCACCCAGTAAAGCATAATGTGTAGTAAACGGGCGTCTGTCCCAGAATATGATCTCCATCCACATGCATTTATGCAGAATTGCTCATCTTACTCTGTAAATAAAATATCACTTCTGCAGGGCTCTCATCTCAACAACCACATCTTGTTTTCCACAAAATCATTCTAAAGACTTGGACTCCTTACCACTTTTCCCTCTTCTCCCACGCCCAGGAGCCTTTACCCAGCAAAGATTCAGGAAGCCATTTCTACTCTGGCAGAACAGGCTTAGGGGACACTGGGGATCTGAGATTCTTGGGTAGAGAGAAATAACGTTCCTTTGGAACGACTTTCCTACGAAAACATAGTCTCAAGTGTTTTTAAGTCTCCTCGCTTTCTTTTTTAATTATTTATTTATATATACATATATTTCATATCATTTTAATCCCTGGGGGTCACCCACCACCTCCCCTCCCTAACTGCTCCAGCTGCCCCCCCATTGTGTACTTTCATTTGGATGTCCATATATTAGTGAAACCATTTGGTTTCTGTCCTTTCCTTTCTGACTTGTTCCTGCTAATATGATTTTGACTAGGTACATCCCAAAGAGGAAATACAAATGGCCAACAGGCACATGAAAAATTGCTCAACATCATTAGCAATCAGGAAAATGCAAATCAAAACCACAATGAGATACCACCTTACACCAATAAGAATGGCCCACATCAAAAAATCAGGTAACAAGTGCCGGCATGGATGGGGGGAAAAAGGTACACTCTTACAATGCTGGTGGGAATGGAAAGTGGTCCAGCCACTATGGAAAGCAGTATGGAGGACCCTCAAACTAATAAAAATGGAACTACCATTTGACCCAGCAATCACTCTTCTGGGAATCTACCCAAAGGAGACCTCAATATGGGTACAAAGGGATACCTATGCTCCGATGTTTACTGAAGCACTATTTATAATAGCAAGGACATGGAAACAACCCAAATGCCCCAAGACAGATGAATGGATAAAAAAAATCTCCTCACTTTCTAATGGGAATCTGTGAGTCACCCAACTTCGTGACAGCTTATAGATGTTTATTGTATTCTAGCAACTGTATATATGGGGGGGGGGGGAGGGTGAGGAAGGAGGGGCTTGACAGAAGCCTCACAGATTGCAATCCTGACACTGTCTTAGAGTGGAGTTCATACCCAGGTCTCCCTCAGCTGCCTTCATTATGGACAGTTACAACCAGCACAAAAATGACAGACCTGTTCAGTCTCAAGCTTCACAGAGATCCCACTGGAGTGATTACTACTGGCACTAACTAATTTTTGCTTTCCAAATACAGCCCAGTCCAGCTGCCCAGAGTGGGCAAGGGATGGCACAGCATTTCAGGAGGGTAAAACAAGGAACAGACACATGGAGTGAGGACAGGAAGTGAGATAATGTGCAGGGAAAACCTCAATCATAAGTCACAGGCAACTGTGAGTAAAACGCAAAAGGTTATCTTGGAGCAGGTCTTTCTATGTGTGCAAAGAAGGTGTTCAAATATTATGCTGCCTGGAAATAAAAAAAATCAAATTTTAAAGTCTTAAGGAGCCTCTTTCAGGCCACACTGAGTCACTGCAGGTGACTTTAAAGGAGAAACCCAATAACAGCTATGAACTCAAGTCGGCCATTTGATTACCCTCAAAGAACAGGGTCCCTGTCCTTCTGAGATTCTGAGTATGTGTAAATGTCCTCATTGTGGAGCCAAGGGACCCACCCACATGCCATTTACAGCAGCAGGAAAGACAGAGATGTCATCATGAGCCTGCAGATGTCATCACAAAGCTGTCTCACACATCTGCCTCAACAAATAAACATGTCCCCTGAATCCCACAACTGCTCAGCAGTGGAATTAAGTCCTTTTAACCCACAAAACCATTAGGAAAGACATCAAATGAAATTTTGAGTTAGGATTGGAGATCAGAGCTAAAATGCCCAGGGGCCTCCTGCAGACCCTGGGGGCTGCACCACCACAGGAACCTTGCTAGTTAAAACAGCAACACAAAAGTCACACACACTGACAGTCACCACAGTGCTCTGACCCTGCATTAATGGGGTGAAGAATCTCACCCCTATCATGGGGTGAAGAATCCCCATTCCCATTCAAGAAGTTCTCAGCAAGTGCAGGTACATGAAAATGCTTTGTAAGCTGCAATATGCTTAGACTGAATGAAGAAGCAGACTTTCCACCAAAAGTAAAAGAGAATTGCTTTACACACCATGTCATCGCCAAGCATAAAAACCTGCCCAGATTACTCCAGAAAGGAGTTGTTGTAGCTGAATGAAAAGGTCTTTTAAAAGGGAAGGCTTCGTGGTATCCCCACAGCAGAAGGACATTCTAGACATGAAAGTGAGCCAATTAGTGCTGCGATCTCTGATCTCTGAGTCAGAGATGACACCGCACTGTGGAATCTTCCCTCACTCAGGTTATCCAGTAAGAGGACTACTGTGAACCAGCATGCCTGGATGCATTCTTGTTCACCCCAAGTGGGACCAGGTGACTTTCATGCCTGAGTCTGGTTCTTCCTGCTGAAGGCTGGCAGCCAGGCAGATCTGCCAGGAAGATCGGTGAGCTGCTGCTACAGACAGTGGAGGAGGCACAGTCCACTTTGTATCAAAGACAAGAGAGAAGGCAAGGCCCTTGTTCCCAACCTCAGACTCCAGTCCTGTGAGTCAACCACACAGCCAAGTTCTTGTTTCCATAAGACAGCAAATAATGTGTGTGTACGCAAATGGAAAAAGGGGTTCCTTCTGGGTAGAATATTTTTTTATTCTTCCTATGAATTGAAGTAACATTAGCTTATAACATTCTATAGGTTTCAGGTGTGACACCAGCTAAATCTCTATAGATGCTATGTTTGCCACTAAAAGTTTGATTTTCACCCATCACCATCCAATTTACCCTTTTTACTGAATTTACCTTCCTGCCTCCTTCCCTATAACCACTATTCTGAGCTTAAACTCTGTAAGTTTGTTGTTTTTGTTCTGTTTTGTTTACACAGGTTGTGTTTTGTTCCTTTGTCTACCATGTATAGTTGAAATCATGCGTTTAGCTTTCTCCCCCTTATCTCTTAATACCTCTAGAACTATTCACCTGGCTACAGAAGCAGGGTTTCTTTTCATGGCTGAAGAGTATTTCATAGTAGATACCTACCACATCTTTATCCAGTCTTCTGTCAGAGTATTTGTTGTTGGGCAAAATGCTGTTGATGAACATACCTCATTCTCTGAGGAACATGGCTCTGGACCAGAGTGTCCAGCTTGGGTGAGACATAAAGTATTTCTTTGGTCTACGAGAGTTCTTGCCTGTCAGCACCCATGCACCATTTCCTGGAGTTCCTGCTCATTCATTAGTTGTGACTGGCCACTTGCACACCTTTGCTATTGATATCACTCTGCTGGGAATGTCCTCTTCCCAGTCCTCATTCCCACTTTTACTTGGAAAACTCCTATTTATCCTTCATTTTGTCTAACAAAAGTATCCCCTTAGGTGAAGCCGTATTTGTTTTAGAACTTTTCCACTTTCTATTTTCACCCTGGCTTTAAAATTGACTCCTTAGAGCTTAACCCAATGCTGAGCACATAGTAGGTGCTTAAATCCATTGACTGAATGAATAAGTCAGTCTTTTAAGTCCCTATAACATCAAGCCCATATATAGCTAAGCCTCCCATTCCCCCTATTGGAGCCTGTATCACCTTGCACAGTAAATGTGAATTCATGCAGGGGAAGGTTTCTGCCTTTAAGTTCTCCATCCTGCAAATTGGCACTGCGCTCAGTAGAGCCTGCATGCTCCCAAGCTGCAAGGTGAGCAATGGCATCCAAAGTCACCAACGAAAGTCACACCCATTCAAAGTCTTCATGTTCACAAACAGCTCCACATTGGACACACAGAGGAGGGAGAATCAGAAAGTAGAAGGGCCAGCCCAGCCTCCAGAGCTGATGGCTTCCTGACCAGAGAGCCTCTGCTCCCTCAGAGTCATACGCCAGTGACCTTTCCTGAAGGGGAACCCAGGCCCAACTCACTACAGCAGGCAGAAGCCACTGCAGGCAGGATTAGGTTTCCTACTTCCCTGTCTTTAAACTTTGTTGACTGTAGCTTTAAGTATTTATAACCAAGGCAGGAAGTTTAGCTGGAAAGGAGCAGGGGGTGGAGATCCATTTCCAGGGTCCACTGGAGGATGCTGGCAGAGTGTTCTTTCAGCACTGTCCTTCACAGACAGGGCGCTCCCAAATGTCAGCCCTGGATGGGCTGGGGGCAGGTCACTGTGTGGGGATTTGAAACAATGGTTTTGTTTTCACCCAAAAGCTATTTTTCCTCATTTAAGGGAGGTACTATACCCAATCATGGAACACAGACACAATGCAAGAAAAATGTCCAACTGACCCAGCCATTATGCATAAAAGCATGAACGCAAGGATGGAGGCCAGAAATTCCAAGTCTGGGCTGAGTAGGCTCGGAAGTTAGGAGTGGGAGGCCTCACTGATGGGGCCTGACTTTTTCTTTTTTTTTTTTTTTTCTGGAGAGATAGCATCTTCAGATGGTGGGGCCTGTCTATTTTTTTAATTTTTTTTCTGGAGAGATGGAATCTTCCAGAGACATTTGTCCCAGTAGTCTCCAGTAGAAACACTGCAAGGAAGATGAGTCCCAACTCCTGTTTACGCAGCCACTTCAGCCAAAGGCTTCCAAGTCAGCGAGGTTTCAAATAGGCAGCGCTCCCTCCCCATGCTATTTCCAGTGAGTAGAGTTTGTGTAGGATCATTTTTTGTGATTTGCACTCATTTTGTAAGCACCATGAGGACCGACTCCAAAAGAAAAGCTAATCAGGGCTCTACCCAGAGACCCTGCAATCGAAATCAGATGTGCTGAAGGGGAAATTAATGGAAACACAGAAAGGGGAGGGTGCTGGCTGATTTCAGAGCAGGGGGAGGAGCTGACAGGAGGGATGCTGCCTGAGTGGAGGGTTGGTGGGATTCCAGCTGTCCCTGTTGTCTTCATGCGGGGGCAACATCTGTGGGCACACGGAGCATCCCAGGCTGCAGACAGCAAGGGAAGAGAAGGTGTTTGGGGGCAGCGGGGAGAAGAGGAGATGGTTGGCACTGACTGCGAATGGCTGTGAATAACTACTCTGGCCCTCAGCTCTGTGCGTCCCAGGCCCTTGGGTGGAGGAGGGTAGGTTTCGTGAGAACCAGCTCAGTCACAGGGTGAAAACAAAACTAGGCAGATAAGGCAGGGATGCTGGACAACAGCCCTGGAGGTCACCTTTCCTTCAGGCCAAGTTCGTAAGATACCACACAGGGGAAAAGCACGAAATGGAGGCTACATTCATGAGTCACAAGAGCTGTGAAACTGTAGCAGGAATGAAGGCCAAGGTGTGTGCATCACCACGAATGAAAAGAACCTGAAGGTTTTAACTCACAGACAGTCCCTATTCGCCCACTTATTCCCTCTGAGTGTTAAAAGGAACTTTTGAACCCTAAAAAAGTCGGACTCCTCCATCCCACCTCTGGTTCTGTGAGTCTAGCTAATGGGTGGTGTCATGTCCAACTTGCTCTTGTTAAAGATAAAAATGCCTTCAAAAGACAGCAGCACCGAAATTGTCCTCTGATGAAACAGTTTTGATATGAGTGATCTTTTTTTCTTCTTTTTCAGTCACTTGTCTCTTTCTATTTCAGGACATGTTAAATGGCACAATTAGTCAAGAACACATCTTGGGAGGTTATCCCACATGGCTCTGGCCTTCCCCTGGAAATATCTGATGTCTCTTACGTATTTTCATAGGTACTCTTTCCATGTCTGAAACCACACAGATCTCTACGGATAAAACGCACATTAGAGTTCACACAGAGACACTCAGAATTGCCGTTTCCATTCACCCAATTCAGACTGGAGAATTTTTATTTCTAGGAGCAGGTACGTGATAATGGTGGCCTCAAAGAGAATTCACTTGGAAGGACCTTGCCAAATATGTGACCGTGTCCCCAGCTAAAGGTCACCTGCTTTACTCCATACATCTGCCTCCTGTCTTTAAAAATAAAAATAGAAAGCTGTTCAATTTAGAAACTCAATTTATAAATTGCTCTGCTATGCTCTTTAACTGCCATTAATAAATGATAATTGACTTTACCATTCTGTAACCACCTTTGTTTCACTCGGGATACGTAGTCAATTATCTAGCAATAATGACTGCCGTGTGCTATGTTACTGCTTAATTTCACAGGCCCATGGATGTTTCCAGATAAAGAGTACATGCAAGCAAAAAGGGCAAATTCTCTTTGTATTTAACATAGGTCAATTTCTGACTTGCAGAGGCGGGGGGGGGGGTAAGAGTTGGTCAGAGAAAGAGTCCCGGAGGCAAGCATTGTCTGCAGAAGGGGCACTACAGGTGGGCACACTCTGCCCGGATGACATTCACCCAAAGCCAAAAAGAACATCTCCAGTGATGGTACAGCATCCTTCATCCCGGGCTCGTAAGCCGGCCTCCCCGACCTCCAACAACAAGGGAAATCAGACATTGGCACTGCGGAGGGAGAACTTATGTGGCTCTGTTTTATGTAGAATTCCAATCCCACCCCCAGGAGCTGCTTTTTCATTTCACTGCTGCCCTTTTCTCGTCACCCCGACCTGCCTCTGCATTCCCCAGCCGATCAACTTTTATCTTCACGTACAGAGGGCAGGGCCTGCCTCTCCCACTTCTGCTCTCAGGGAAGATTTCTCCTGAAGGCTCTTATGAAATGTGGTGGCTGCTTTCCTCATGGAGCAGTGGCTCACAAGTATGAGAAGAGAACCTTGTTCACTGAATGCCATACAAACTGGAGAGACACCCAAAGGCAGTGATTTTTGGATTTTCCCTTCCCATTTGAGTTATCACAGCCTTTTCAGGCTCTCTGTCTCTCTCTGTCTCTCTGTCTCTCTCTCTCTCTGTCGCCCCCCTTCTCCAAAGTGATGTCATTTGGAGCTGGGACCTTTGGGAGGTGCTCAGGTCAAAAGGAGGTTACCAAGGTGGGGCCTCCATGGTGGAGTGGGTATCCTACTGGGAAGAGACACCAGAGAGCTTGCTCTGCTTGTCCTCACCCTGCCACCTGCAAAGCAGGAAGAATGCCTTCACCAGAACTGAACTATACAGCCATTCTGGCCTCAGACTTTCGGCCTCTGAAGTATCAGAAACAAAAGTCTGTTATTTAAGTCATTTAATCAATAGTAATTTGTTATAGCAGCCCGTGTAGACTAAGACAGCAAGGCAGCAAGGTGAAACACACACAATGCAAGATACACTTTTATCAAAGAATAACTAACATCTGTGTACTGTGCCAAATCTGAGTCCCCACCCCACCCTGTCCTCACATGCTTACTCTACATGTAACTTCACATTTCTGAACCTCAGTTTCCTCATCTATTAAACACAATGGCTGCCCCCTCCCACCCTGTGTGTGTCACCCATCAGAGGCTCATGAGGAAAAAACCAGA
>PVHY01004185.1:0-97423 GCA_004024945.1 Uropsilus gracilis
AACACTCTTACACTGCTGGTGGGAATGTAAACTCATCCAGCCACTATGGAAAGCAGTATGGAGAACCCTCAAACTAATGAAAATGGAATTACCATTTGACCCAGCAGTCGCACTTCTGGGAATCTACCCAAAGGAGACCTCAATGTGGGTACAAAAGGACACCTGTGCTCGGATGTTTATTGCAGCACTATTTATAATTTCAAGGACATGGAAACAACCCAAATGCCCTAGAACAGATGACTGGATGAAAAAGATGTGGTACATATACACAATGGAGTATTACTCATCAATTAAAAATGACAAATTTGATGAATTTATGGAAACCTGGATGTACCTAGAAGAAATCATTCTAGCAGAAACGAGTCAGATAGAAAGGGACAGAAACCAAATGGTTTCACTAATATATGGTCAACCAAATGAAATTGCACAAGGGGAGAATGGGGACCAGCTGGAGCGGGTGGGAAGGGGAGGCGGTGGGTGACCCCCAGGGACTGAAATGATGTGAAATATATATAAATAAAAAAGTATTAAAATATATAAAAAAATAAAATAAAAATAGATCTACTATATGACCCAACCATTCCACTCCTAGATATTTACCCAATAGATATAAAAACATGAATTCAAAAGAATACATGTACTCCTATATGCACTGTTCCCTTATTTACAATAACCAAAATTATAGAAATAACCTAGGACAGAGGAGTGGATCTAAAAAATATACACACAAGCACACACACTATGGAATACCATAGCTATTTCATGACGCCAATTGTAGTGTAAGCCCACCAGTCTGGGTAGATTCTTTACTGGTTCTAGCAGTCACACAGACATACCAGGCAGGGCAGCGCAGGACAGGGCCAGGGCCTGGGCTGGCCAGAATTGGGGTAGGGTGGGGGGTAGTTTGGGAGACAGATGAGCCCCCCAGTCCCCAAGAAATCTTCATGCTCTTTCTCTAGCCTCTCTCTCTCTCTCTTTCTCTCTCTCTCTTTTTCTTACATTCACTAGTACTCTCTTTGTACTCTCTTCTCTCCACCCCCATGTTTTCCCACCCCATGCTTTTCTCACGTGCTCCTCTTGGGTGATGCCCCTTATCCTTTCCTCTCAAGCTCAGGTGTGACCACTCACACATACACACACCCATTGGGTCTAGGTATATGCTATCATGGGGAGGGTGAAATACCACAGGTGCTGATCATAAAGGCTAATGGAGGAAAAAGCCTGACCAACTCATTTTCCTGACAGGAGCCCATTGAAGATTATTGGAGTTTGGTGGTTGGAATGGTGAAAAAAAAAAAAAATATATATATATATGTAGAGGTTTAAGTCTATAATGCCTTAAAAAAAGACAATGATGCAAACCAGATTTACCTTAATAAACATAATTGGAGGGAAAAAGATGTTAAAAGTAGTGATAACTGACCTTTTCTGTACTAAGTATAGAATAAAATGTTTCATATAATGTTACAGGATTTTTCTCCATTTTTTAAAAAGTAAGATAATGTCACCAGAAAAGACAACTTAGAAACTATTCATTGATTAGTTTGACTAATGTGATGTGAAGCAAAATTACTGATTACCAGTAGTATTTCAAATCTTTTTGTTTTACTAATGTCATTCTCACTAGAAAAGATCCAGGACCTGCTTTTTTAAAAGAAAGTCCATGTTCTGAAACTACGGCTGCATCATCCACGTTTTTACACCTTCAGAACCCACTCAATTAAAATTGGCACTAAAATTGATAGAGGGAAATCTATACTGTGAAAGTCTCATTTTGTCCCAGATAGGCTATTTGTTAAAATTGGAGGTCAGCTAAGATCAGAAGAACTGAGGGGAACATGCTTTTTGGGTAACTCCAAGACAGTCCCCAAATTCCTTTAGTCAGAAGACTCAAAATATTTCAGTTACTATGGGTTTCACTGACATTGAGGTGATAGTGGAACTGGCAGACTCTTTGATCATCTATTTAGTAGTAGTGTCATGGAGGCTTGTTAGCAACAAGAACTTTTCAAAACATCAGCACTGGGTCTGGCGACAAAGATCACATCTCCCCTTTTCCTGCACAGGATATGGGTGACTGACATCCCTGGTCTCACTGGGCCAGCAGCCACCACCAGGCTCTTCTGTACATCTTGATGAAAGGCTTAATTCCTGGGGCTTGTGAAATTTCTGAGACCCTAAAAATGGTTTAAAATCTGAAATTAGAAAAAAAGCAACTATTTATTCAAAAATCCAAAAAGGACAAACTGAAAGCAATACATGTTGCATGAAAAAAATCTAAAGACTATAATACTATGCCAAATTTATCGAGTGTTAAATTTAGAAGTTATGAAATTTCCATGATATTTGAAAGTACTTTGTAGGCTAGATTTCAGGATTTTGCAAGTGCTCAAGAAATCGTAATTGTAAAATAGGTGTATTATTTATTGCCAGGTAATTTTAAGCACATTATAAACATGAATTTTATAAAATGGATACAAATTATAATGAGGGATGTGGGTACATTTTCATAGATCTGATAATCTGTTGACTAGAAAAGAGGGTGTTTAGTGTCCATTCAGGTGACTCAAACCTACAGTAATTCTATCATTTGTGGTGAGAAAGAACCTAGGACTTCACACATATTCCTTTTCACTCTCTTCTTCTGGAGTCAGTCCATGGCACAGGAGGCAGCAGTGAAGGATGAAGGAGGAGTGAATTTGGAGTCAGACTTCCCAGATCAAATTCTAGAGGGCAACCTCCTTTGTTATAAGATCTTGAGTCTTCATGAATAATAGCCTCCAACTGCAAAAAAAAAAAAATGTGTATTGAGGTGATAAAACGAGACAGTGCATTAGTATATACTAGATGGTATAGAGCAAGTCTATTATCAGCAGTTTTGTATGTTTGAATATAATATTTGAAAGCAATTATAAAGTATAAATAGTTATAGGGATGAAAACTCAGAGGGAATTAGAAAGTAAAGAAAAAAGACCTTTATATGGTCTAAGAACATAAAGAGATATAAATTCAAATTCTGATTCCCTCCTCTCCCCTCCTCTTCCTCCTTCAAGGAAAATGGGGGGAAATGGGGTATTTTAGGGGGTGGGGAGCAGTGACATACTGTCCCAGAAAATTTCTAGGTTGTATTTGCTTTATGGGACTAATGGAATTTAGAATTTAGAAAAGATTCAGAATTTCCAATAATCGACATAATTATTTTCACATCCATCCCTATTTAATACTCTACTAGTCAGGTGACAATTACATGCATCCTACAATTATCTTGACATTCTTCTTTCAGATTTCCATTTTGTAAAGTCGCTGACTTCTCCCTTTGATTTTATTCAGAAAAGAGAAGAGACATACCTGGATATAGCAGACAGAACTCTAGGTGGGGAGTAGACTTCTTCCCTCACAGTGAGGTAATGTTAGAGAAGGTGGCTGGAGACTGGGCAGGCACACTCTTGCTGGGACAGTGGGACAACACCCCGGGACCCCATCTCTGTACACCAGGCATTACAATACCCAACGTGCCATGACCGAGCTTCCTTAGTGGAAGGACTGTTGGAAGCAAGGGGAAGAGCTAAGTGACCATGCTGGATTTAAAAACACTGAACACTGACATGTCCATTCTCTTGCTTTTCCAGCTTTGGGTCCTACCCCAGCATGCTCAGAAGACATTGCTGGTAGGATACACGCCATCTCAGCCATGAGCCAGCCAATTCATCTTTTCCATACACCCCTCTGCATGACTGTTTTTGGGTCTTGTCCAATCTTCTTCAGCATATGGGTGAACGTTTACAATCTGGGTCACCACTGTTTCCCCCAGATTTCTCTGTAACACTGGTGACTCTCCTATCTTGCTGTACTTGTTTCTTCGTTAATTGAAAATAATGATTGTAACTAAAGGGTAGCATTTTTTAGATCAAAGGCCAGAGGGTATAACAGGAAGATTTTCCGTGGGTTATTTTGTTAGAAGAGGAAACCTTGAGGGCAAAGCTCCTCCCTGCCACATTTTCCTTCCTCATTCTAGAAGCTTCCTTCCACTTATAGCTTTGGAGGGGGCATGAGGGTCAGAAAAATTTCCAGGAGGTTCTAGGCATTTCCTGACTCCACACATGCTGGTTTGTGGCAGAGCAAAAAGAGAACTGAAAAGAAAACCAAAAGGGGGGAGGGGGAGGGGAAGAAGAGAATGTGCTCTCTAGTCTCCTAACACCCATTTGGTTATGGCTCTCAGTCACTGAGGGTAGCCAGTGGGTGGTTCCCGAGGCATGAACTGTGACCACCCTGCTATAGATTAACTCTTTCCTCTTATAAAGCTGGGCTTCAGTATACTTAATGAGGGAGAAATAGGATGTGATTTTTTTCCCCTTCAGAATCACTCCAGTATGATCTGCAGAATGATTAGCAAAGCTCAGCCTTAGTTGGGATATTATGGCTTAAATTATTCCTATTAGTTTCCAGCTGACCTTGGAACACAAACATTACATCTGATTTCAATGAAACTTTAGACTTTGTTGTTCTCAGTCAACTAATGAAACAGTTGAACCTTCCC
The DNA here is from genome assembly GCA_004024945.1 of Uropsilus gracilis. Lineage (NCBI taxonomy): Eukaryota > Metazoa > Chordata > Mammalia > Eulipotyphla > Talpidae > Uropsilus > Uropsilus gracilis. The sequence goes on from PVHY01004185.1 coordinate 4,538, forward strand.
ATGACTTGCGGTAATTATAATAAAGGGTAAGTATTATCACGAATAATGCAAACCGATATGCAAGATGCAAAACTATATTCTGAAAGCTGGGTACAAAGACACTAAAAATGTGAACTGAACACCAAGAAAAATGTAGTGCCATCCAAAAGGTAGGTGCTTTACCACTAAGACACCACCCACCTGGCAGCTTTACATTTTTACAGTGATTTTTGGCACAACTGACTGGTTACAAGAGACATTATGTTAACAGGAAAAGCCACTTTAAAAGTCTGTTTGATGCTTAAAGCTCTCAAGTACACTCTAAACGTTTAAACCAATACTCCAAACTGATTAAAGCATTTATGGAAAATAAAAGTGTTTTGCTAGGGGGGGAAAGATGAGGGCTCTTGGTTGTTGTTGCTTGTTTGTTTGGTTTTACTGAGGTGTAGAACAGAAACCCCAAATTTGACAGATTTCCCAGTTTTAATTTAGTTTTAAAAGTTTAAGAGTTTATGCCCCCCCACACACAATTTATCCAAACTCAGTGGATTTTCAAATCAAATAGAATGACCCTCTTGCCCCAGAGGAGGGAAGGGTTCCTCTTCATGGACATATTGTTGGTGCTGAATACAGTGCCTAGAACATAGTATGTGCTTAATAAATGAATAGTGACAACTAGGAACTCTGCCTCTCACATTGGAACATATCAAAATCATATCATGTTCAAATGCACATTTCACAGACATTTCCCACCTGCTGCTCTCTAGGGTCACATCTAAGTTTCCTACTCTCATTCCTCAGGTGTCTGATGAACTTGAACTCCTCTTCATCCTTCAAATCACCAAAGGTTCCCATATGTCACACCAGAAGTTCTGGAGACAGATATTCTGGATGTGTTTTCAGACTTTGCTGCTCAAAAGGTTTGTGACTTTGATAAATGACTTGACTATTGTATGCCTCAGTTTCCCCATGCATGAAAAGGAATTTTGTGAGTATGAGGTAGGTTAATGTGCATCATACAACAAACTTCAGCTCTTAATGCCTTGAGTTAACTCGTCATGGTGTTAAGTAAGCTATGAAGGATAATCAATTTGAATAAACTGAAATTCATTTTCTGGAGCGTGATATGATCAACTTCTCTCTTCTTCTTCAGTTAGGACCTTTCAGATGAAGAATATCATTTGGGTTAGGAATCTGCCCATTTCATGTTCTGTGATTTGCCTTGCTGGCAATGAATGAGAAACATGGCATCTTCACCAGAAATCCTGAAATGGCTAGAATATTTCACTTTGGCCAAACTTTCTTTTAGAGACATGCAAATTGACTTGTGGTGAATTTGTCTTTAAGAGAAGTTTTTCTTTCTTTCTCATTATTTCAAACTAATTTACATTATTCTTATTGCATGGCATTTTCTGAATGAAAATCACCTAGCTCCTGGCGAGGAAACCAGCTTTGGAGTAGAGGAGAGGTTTTGGGTATACCACGTTCTTTCAAAACTGTCCTTGATTGGAAGAATCTGGGTTTTTTCCCCCCAATTTTTAACCACATTTTAAAAACTTGTACAGAGTTTTTTTTTGAGTGATGTCATTCCCCAAGAACTTAAGTATTCAAGACAAATCATAATAAAAAAATGCACTTTTCAGCCACAAAACACGGCATAAAACTGAAGTTATTTTGTTATTTCTGGAAAAATAATTGCTTATGTATGAATACTTAGTGTTAAGGTCTTGGTTAAAAATCGTTGATGTATTTATAGAAAAATATCAAAGAAATACAAATAGAGTAGAAACTTACATAGAACAAAATCTGTGCCAGTGATGAATAAATGACTAAGGTTTAAGAAACCCTACACTGGAGTATATTCCTGAGGTTCTCAACTGTTCCATAAGAAACAGAAGAGTGTTAAATCCTGGATCTAGGATTTCCCCACCCATCTGTACTTTTTTGTGCCTACTTACAGAAACACAGTGGTCATATCACTAATTTGTCTTCGAAGGTCTTGAAGCTCTAGTCACTACCACTGACATCTTTGTACAAGAAGCAAGAGATGGGTCCCTGGTCTTTCTCATTCTCTACTCGAGAAAGGAAATTTACCTTCTTATGACACTAATGCAATAATTTCTTCTCTTAACTGAGGGGATTCAATGTTCAAGTTAATGCTTGACTATTTTTTTTTACCCTATCATGGAAGTTTTCATCATTAAAAGCAGTTTATAATCTAGCCATTGGGAAATTACAGACAAAGTGGTTTCCTAAATGATTGGGTCCACTGCCTGGCTGTGGGACCCTCCTACTTCTTATAGTGTATTAACTGAAATCAGCGTTTCCAAGGGTAACCCTCTCCCTGGTCTCAACAAAGGGATACAAGTCAAAGAGCCAAGTCCACTGGCTGGACTGGCCTTTCAAAGGATTTGTGGCAGCAACAACAAAAAGTTGTCTTCCAGCAAGTAAAACTCCTAATTCCCAGAAGATAAGACTCTAAGTGATAAGGTAATTTTAACAACCTTCTTTGCTTTCCTGGATTCATGGACAACCTCAAGTGGGTTCATTAACTGGACACCTGCCTGGATCCTTGAAAATTCTATAAAATCCTCATTGAAAAGCTCAGGGTTGGGCAGTTTTCCCAGATCTTTCTGGAGTCTATCCCCAGGCCTGAGTGCTCAGTCTTAATTCTTCAATAAACTCAATTTTCATTTGCCCCAATTTATTTAAGCCAACAAGTGTTATTTTCAGTTCTTAGTCCACACCAGTTTTCTGTTCCCAAGTAATTCTCTCCAACCTTTGCTAGACCAGTTCACAGTGTCTCTTATAGAAATAGTGTTCTCAACTGCCCAGATATTTTTTTCTCATAAATACGTGTCAATCTTGACTCCCTAAGGTGAAGTATGCTTTTTGCCTGTGGCCTGCTTAGCACGAACAGTTCCTGCATGCCTGCTTGGTTCTAATCTTTGAAGTCAGTTTTAGGAGACATGAACTGAAGAAGACCCAATTTTTGAGTGACTGACTTTTAAACAGTGAATTATCTTGACTTTTTCTTCTCTTGCCAACTTCCTGCTGTTCTTGGAGTATTCTCACTGCCAGCCGGAAACCAAGTTGGAAAAGATGGCCATTCTGGTCCATCTTCTCCTCAAGCATCTGGTGTCACTCACAGGTTCCCTACAGGCCACCACACTGGGAACTGTGATGATCATCAGGTGACAAAAGGTTTGGTTTGCATTTTGAGCCTTCCCTCTGCATATGAATGGGGTTTGCATTACATTAGTGACAAGAAATTTTTCCAAAAATTCAAAATAATATTCTTCATTTTACCACACTGAAGGCTAGCCTGAGTGGGGCAGGGCAGAATGAAAAAATTATTTGATTATGGTCAGAAAAACCTCCTCTTAAAGCTCTACTCTGTCACTAACTCTTTGCATGACTCTGGGAAAATCACTTAACCTTTGTGAAGCAAACCATCCCATCTGAGAAAATGGAGCTGTGATTCTTTGGCTGTCCAACTTGAAAATGGATGAGTAAGCTTACTTTGAGGGATTCCAACTACAGAATGTTTGAGTAGGGCTCCATGAATGCTCACTGTCTTGCAAATATGTCAGTCATTTTGGTTGCATGGTGACATTTGGATTTGAGGACTCTTATTCTGTGTAGAACTCCACTTGGTTATATATGTTGGGTGCCTCTTTGTGCTTTGCATTCTGTAACTCACATGGTAAGGCCCAAGAGGCTCTCTTGAGACACAAATATAGTCTGTTCTTCCCCTCCTAAATCAAAAGTCTGGATGAATTGTCTCCATCCACATGCAGGGCCTTGAAACATGGGTCAGGTGTTCCAGGGCTCTAGGAATTGTCTTTAGAGACCTGAGAAATCTCTTAAAGTAGTTTGAAAGTTGTGTGCACATGTGTGCACACAATATTTAAAAAAAAAAGTTAAATATTAAAAAAAATATTTGAGGAAGTACCTACAACTTTGATCAAATTTTCAAGAGAATCCTTGGTCCATGAAAGTTAAAAAATTCACTGCCCTAAAGTGACTTTTTTACAATAACAACAGGTTAGTTTGCTTCACAATCCAGTAGGAAAAGCATGCATAGAATTCAAATCTTGTATATTATTTTTAGTTGATGATGCATCACTTTATGAAAAATTCTGTTTCCATTTTGGGGGACCCTCATTAAGGGGTTCCAATGTGACATTAATCAAAGTGCTCTGTGAATTGCTAAATATTGTACAAATGAGGTTTTATCACATGTTCCCCACTTTTCACATTTTTTACTCTTATCTACACCTTCCATTTTCTACCATGCCTTTTTATAAACATCATAAAATATTTTGAGATTTTCCAGAGTGATTCAAAAGTTGGAAATCACCATATAATATATAATTGTTATGTATATAATTATAGAAAATTTTAACATACGCATATATACACATATATATCCTTCTATAATTTAGGTAGCTTTCTTCTTTCTGTTTCTTGATTCCTATTTCTACTATTTTGTTAATATTTTGAATTCCTGAAGTGTATTCTCTAGTATCATGTCCTGAATAAGGCAACATTTCTATTTGTTTTTGTCCAAAACAATTTCTCAGGCTACTTAGCTATTTAGAAAAAATAAACTCTTGCCATTTGTGACAACACAGATAAACTGGAGAGAATGATGACAGTGAAATAAGTCAGGAGCAGAAAAATAAATACTGGATGATTTCACTCATATGTGGAAGACAGAGAAACAAAACCATAGGGCTGACAAAACTAAATAAAAACAAACTCAAGAAATATGGCTGCAGAGTTGGGGCTACTAGTGGGGCAAGAAAGTGAGGGTGGGAACACAGGGGGAAGGGTAAAGGTCAATGGTAAAAAACTCTGGGTGTCTTAGTTGTAAGTGTTATGGAGTAATATACATCTGAGAAGGTGTGAACTTGCTCCTTAAATCATATACAGTGTTTTAAAACCATGTTATCTCAATTAAAATATAATCAAGTAAGTGAAAAAGAAAATAAGATACTATTCAAGGTAACTTGAAATCTATCAAGAATCTAGGAATTAACTTAAAGTGCACAAGGTCTTCATGGAAAATAATTAAACCTTGAATTAGCAGAAAATATGGCACATTATATAAGTAAATAAATTAAATGTAAAGACCACATCATGAAGATGTTCATCTTCTTTAAAATTCAATTTGTATTCCATGTAATCTCAAAAGTCCATTTGGGTTTTTTTCTTTTTTTTGAAAAATATGAGGTTATCCTAAAATTCCTATGATAGAATACTGATCCATTATTAAATAAATCTATCTTGAAATGAAAAGTGAAATAAGAAGTTGAGGGTTGTCTTCTGAGATACAGATAACATCCTACAAAGTCTAGGAATTAAAACAGTGGAGGCAAGGACAGATAAAAAGACCAGTGGTTGAGAATGGAAACCTCAAAAATGGAGATGTTCATATATAATTAAGGTCATGCAACACATCTCAGAAAGAGAAAGACAAATACAGCATCATTTCATTTCTATGTGGAAAAGAAACAAACATAAGGTCAGTCAAAAAAATCAACAACAAACTCTAGAAATCTGTACAGTTAACATCATCTGAGAGGGAGGGTGGAGAGCAAAGTGTAGAGGGGCTCTATGGACTATGGTGGAGGATAATGGGTGCCATGGCAGAGGGTATGATGTGGTAGCATACACCTGAAGATGTTTGATCCTATACCTCTGAATCATATTCAGTCTTGTAAACCAGTGCTACCTCAATAAAATTTTTACGACTTATAACTATAAAGAAGAAGTTTGTTAACGAATATAGACAACAGTATTGTATTGTAATCATCAAACTGGCTAAATGACCAGATCTTAATTTGTCCCACCACAAAAAGAATTGATAATTATGTGACATGGCAGAAGTGCTAACTATTGCTACAATACTATCACATTATAATAAATAGACGAAGCAGATCAACACGTTCTACACATTAAATTTGCACAATGTTATATGTCAAATATATTTTAATTTAAAGACTACTTAAGCAAGTTAGAAAAGGAACCAATTTTTCAGAAGAGAGAGAATTGTCTTCTACTTCAGTCATTAAAAATTCTTTCATATCACAGTAGACTTTCCCAAATACTTGCTAAGAAAAAAAAAAAACAAAACACTCTAGGCATCTAACCTATGCTTGTGAAATGGTATGTGTAGCTTGAAAATCCTTTTTTCAAGCACATACATTTCTTAAAAGAGTTAGGAGGTGATGTACTTCCTGAACCCCTGCATGTCCTCATCTTAGTTTAATAGTTTAGTTGTTGGGGAGTAGACTAGCATTCTATTTACCTAGCGGTAAACATTGAGGTTTTTCTTATAATTTTGAAAGTGATGTTTCACTGTCATCTACACAGTGTTGATAATGACAATTCCAGTGCTCACCTGATTCAAATTATTTTATAGATAATTGCGTAGTCCAACAATAATTTCAGGAACTCTTCCCTTTGGAGCTCATGGTAAAGTGGCATTTCTTGGCCCCCCCTTAAGCCTGAGTAGGTCATGTGATCAGTTACATCAATGAGTTGTGGGTAGGGAGACATTTCACTTTCACATCAGAGCATTTATTCTGAGGCCCTCCAGGACTCTTCTTTTCCCCTCGGTCATGGCAAATGACAGTGGGGAATAGTCTAGCGGAATCATCAGTGAAAAACTACAGTAAAGATGCTGATGACTCAGGAATGCAGTTTCTCAATATCTAGGATATATTTTGACAGACTCAACCTCTGCTAGTAGTCTTCCTTAGCTCCCAAAACCTTCACTACAAAGTTCAGGGCAGAAATCACATTCTTCCTTCAAATTATAATACTCAGGCTTTCCTAAGGGTCAAAATTATTGGCTTGGTTACTATCTCACTACCACTACCTTAAGCTAAGCATTTAATGACTTTGAACTTGGAGCTTTTATGAGGGTCCTGAAGACTCCCCATGCTTATGTCTGGTATCTTGGGCTATGGTTTCCTCTGCTCTTTCTGTTTATTTTGATCACATATGTTTTCTGTAATCTAGGAATTCTTCAACATTTTTGACCGACAGATGGTTTCCAGCACTGTTCTGCTTTCATTAAAAAAAAGAAAGAAAGAAAGAAAGAAAAAACTTTACAGTCATTTCAAAGCAATCTTTGGTGGGAAGGGGAAGTAGATGTCTGTGCTCAGTCTGCCATTTTAAACTCGAAGTTAAATATTAATTTTAAACAAGCATTTTTCTTTCTAATGGAAAGAAAAAAGAACATAGTCTCAGTTATCTAAATAAAGGGGGCAATATTGTGAGAGGCTTAATAATATAACCCACCTCCTCTAAGGTTTGCATGAACACTTCATTAACAATTGTACTTAAGTTTCAGCAACACAACTGAGAAGAACATGGAAAAAGTTAAGAGGCCTAAAAAGATATAACAAAGATGACTTAAAGCTTTGGTAATAGGGTATTTGAGAAGTAAATGGAGTTAGGACACTTTATTATAGCCAAATAGAATTTCAGATTAACCTAATTCGTGATGCACAAAGTACGAATGCACAGATCAAATTTTCTGTATCTCAACTAAGTCCAAAACAAACAAAAACTGACTTTTCTTAAAACAACAACAACAAACTACAGGTGAAAAACATAAAGAGAACTTTTTGAATGTTAGGATTTTAATGTAGGCAGTGGATGCTGGAGGAAGGTAGAGCACAGAGTTCTCCAGTTCTTAAACAACACTGGGGAGTCTGGGCCTGATTGCAACTTTACCTGAAGAGAGGAGCCTGTGTTGCGAGTCTTCTGTTCCTTGAGAGATGAAATTGTGGTAAGTCTCTGGCACAATGGAAATAGATCACGGACTGTTGATAAAGCTACAAGCAAAAACATGTCTTTTATTATCCTTGTAACATGATGTAATTCATGAGAAGCCTGAAATAGTAATGTGTTGTGTTGTAGTATTTTTGGCCAACTATTAAAAAAGTTCTTAACTTTTCCATTGTGAACTAGTGCCTTCTTTGGAAGTTGTCTCCTTTGCAGATAATGTTTCCCCAGAAACATTAGACAGGGTAGTCTATCACATACCCTTGTTAGTTGCAAATGCTGAGCTGCTTATTGCTCTATGTTCAGCTATCTCCACTGGTACAGGAATTTTCTTTCTTTCTTTCTTTCTTTCTTTTTTTTTTTTTTGTCCTCTCAATTGTTAGGTAGAATTGCCAATATAAAAAAGTTGAAGAGAAACATGGTTTTTAGTGAAGATTATTTTATTCTAGCCAAATAAAAGTTCAGATTGCCCTAATATAGTAAAGTTCCAAATACATAAAGTGCTAAAGTGCAGATCAAATTTTCTGTATCTCCGCTAAGGCCAAAATAAGTAGAAATTGACTGTAAGAATAAAAAGAGTTAGGTTAAAAAATTAAAAGATGACTTTCTATGTTAGGGTTTTAAAATATTAGGATTTTTAACTTTGGGAATGTGATACTCAATAAAGGAAGAGAACTTAGATCACCAATTCTGGAAGAAAATGAAAAAAAAGGGGGAGGATTGGTTTGGTCATAAAATCTATAAGTACTTCAATGATAGAGAATTTTCAAACTTCTATGAGGCAGGAGGTCCTGGTTCTGTCTTTGTAACCCCAGAAATGTCATGAGGATCTTGCAAATTAGGGATATGTCCCAGAATTAAGTTACTGGTTACAAAATCCAAAGTTTGTGGGAGTCACAAATCTGTTTTTTGAGGCTGGACATAGAGTTTAGAAGAGGAACAAATTAAACAGCGCTTCAATTTTATCAGAATGCCCACAAACCAGTAAGAAATAGAATTGGTCCTCAAGTAACATCATTCTATTCATTGTCATTTCATTATAATGTTGATGGAAAAACAAAAAGGGATACTAACCTAGGACTTGCTTCATAAGTCCTTTATTTTACTTAAAGTTGTGGTTTCTAAGAACCTGTTAAAGACTTTAATGTACAGGAATTAGGTTGGTCTGAAGACTTACAAATCAAAAGGTCACTGAAGATACCATTCATTCATTTATTCGTCTGTTTTTCTAAGCCTAAGTCAAATGTGTTGACTTGGCATTGAGGGAGCAAAGAAACTCAAGATGTGGATTCTGACAGTTTTCATAAGGGCAGTAGTTGACACAGTGGTACCAGAAAACAGTCAAAGTCCTTTGGTGTTAGTAAAGGACACCCAAACATCACCATCTGTCGATAGCCACTCATTGGCAGTGAAACCATGAATCAAGGGTAAGATTCTTTTTGGGTCCTGCAAGAAGCTCTCTTTGCTCTAGCCCCGTACAAGTGCTCTGAAGTTTCTGGCTTCAGGGCTATCTAAATACAAGACACAAATAACTGATAAGCCCTTTAACTCCTTGCCATTCAAGGTCAGCAATTTCAACCTGGTTCCTAGCTTGTTACGCAGGTAACAGAGTCTGTTATGAAATACACCCTCTCTCGCCTTACTCCAGAAATGACTCAGAACTTGCATTTTAACAAGACCTCCCAGGAGATTTACTTGCCCATGACAGTTTGAGAAGCAATCCCTTACCACATTTCTTAGTACTTATGAGAAAAATGAATGAATTTAAGGTAATTTTCCAGGAGTCAGTACCCTAATTGGTCTCCACCCCAACCCCAGACTGGAAGGTCATTTGGACAGTCCTTGTCTTGAGGCTGAAAGTAAGCCAGAAACTAGGTTACTGATTAGGCAAAGAACCTGTGATTAAATGTTAACATGAGAAACGCAGAAAATAGAACCCTAGAATTTCCAAAATATGCACTTATAGGTATGAGCTGACACAGGCAAGAAAATTCTTTCTCTAGAATTGAAACTCAAATCAAGCTTGGAAGTCGTGGTTCTAATTTGGGTTTGGATCAGAACAACTGTGCAGAACTTGTTCAAATGCAGTGTTGAGTCCCACTGACAAACTTTCCTATACAGTAAACCTGGGGCAGCTGATAATTTACATTTCTAATGTGTTTTCTCTCCCACTGTTATGCCGATGCTACCAGTTTCAGACCCTCTGCTTTTAAGGTGAGGTGGGGGGAGGATGAGGTAGGGAAATAAATTTACCCCTTTCCTCCCTCCAGCTGGGACTGTTGGCAATGTCTACAGACAATTTTGATGTGTTATCTCATGGACAAGAAGCCAGGGATGATGCTGCTCAATGTCCCACAATGCACAGGATGGTCTCCACAACAAATGATGTATCCCAAATGTCAACAGTGCTGAGGTTGAGTAATATTGCTCTAAAGCTTAGCCTTGACTAACTTTACAAAACCTGGAAGACTTAAAACATCCTGATGCCCCGGTTGTCCCCACCACAAACCCCCTCTGTCAAATCAGAATCTCTGGGAGTGGGACCTGGGTGACAATGTTATTTTAAGTTTTCCAGGTGATTCCACTATATAGCCAAAACTGATGAAAATCTTCTAGAAGATTAAATCATAGAAAATCGTATAGATAATGTTTGTTTCCAGATAATTCTGCACTTTTCTCTATCCTATTTGACTCCCCTGGAATCTTGCTACAGACCTGTATTACCTAGGTGCCCTCATCCTCCTGCTCCTGGGTAGATTTAGCCAGTGAGAGGTACTGAACATTGGCAGTGGATGAAGGAGATAATAGGTTATATATTGTCACACTCCCCCAGGGGTTTCCCAGTGCTGTCAGTGGTTCTGATCCTCTACGGTGACCGTTTTTTTTGGTATGGCTGATTTTTTAATGATTTTTTAGCTCTCAACAAGTTTCTTACTTTTCTTTGTCCTTCAGGCTTGAAGTGACAAAGGTGTCTACTATTGCCAGTTAATGCCTGGGTACTTCAGTATTCATTACTGCTTATGTTTTCTTCCAGGAGTTTTACAGTTTCAAGTCTGATGTTCAAGTTCTTAATCCATTTTTAGTTCATTTTGTGTATGTTGTAGATAGTGTTACTTTTATATGTGACTGTTCTAGTTCCCTAACACCACTTATTAAAGAGATTTTACTTTCCCATTGTATATCCTTGACTCATATGAATTGATTGACTAAAAATGTGTGGGTTTATTCCTAAACTCTCTATTCTTTTCCACTGATCTGGCTTTTTTTTTTCTAATGCAGTGATTAATGTTTTCTATATAATATTTTATCATCTCTAAGTAGTGACAGTTTTACTTAGATCTTTCTGAACTGGATGTCTTATTTCTTCCCTATTTTTACTTCTTTCTAGTTGATTTGGCTAAGAATTTCAATACTGTTTGAATAAAAGTGAAGGCATCCTTGTTTTGTTCTTGATCTTAAAGGAAAAATTTCAGCATATCATCAAGTATATCAGCTATGGGTTTGTCATATATGACCTTGACATGGTAAGGTTGGTTTGCTCTATTACTATATTGTTGAGGTGTTTTTTGTTTTTGTTTTCATTTAAAATGGACACTGAAGTTTCTCAAATGTTTTTTCTTCATCTATTCAGATGATCATATGATTTCTATCCTTTGTTAATATGGTGTAGCAACCTGACTGATTTTGAACCACACTTACATCCCTGGAATAAATTCTCCTCAACCATAGAGTAGCATTGAAAAAAATGTATTGTTAGATTCTGTTGGCTAATATTCTACTGAGAATTTCCAGCTGTGTATTCATGAGGGATATTAGCCTGTAAATTTCTTTTCTTGTGGTATCCTTGTCTGGAGTTGGGATCAAGGTAATGTTAGTCTTAAAAAATGAGTTTAGGAGAGCTTTAGCTTCTATTTGTGGAAGAGTTTGAGAAAGATTGGTATTAATCTTTTTAAAAATGTTTAGTAGAATTCACCAATAAAACCATCTGGTCTTGGACATTTGTTTGTTGGGAGGTTTTTGATTACTGATTCAATCTCCTGACTAGTAACAGGTCTGTTTAGATTTTCTCTGTCATCATGATTCAGTCTTGGTTGGCTGAATGTTTCTAGGAATATATCTAGAAGACTAGGTTTCCTTATATTTTGGCATATAATTGTTCACAGTAGTCACATGATCTTTTGTTTTTCTGAAGCATCAGTTTTAACACCTGTTCATTTTTTATTTTATTTATTTCAGTCCTCTTTTTTTCTTGATATGTATAACTTAAGACTTGGTACTTTTATCTTGTTATGGTATCAATTAATTGATTTTAGTTTTTACTTTCCATGTCATTACTGCTATAATCTGTTATTTCTGAAACTTTTCTACTTTGGAAAAATAGCTATTTAAATAATTTGCCTATTTTTTTGTTACTTATTTTTTGTGTGTTGTTGAGGGAAATGTATTTAAGTAAGACAAACTAACAATATTGCTAATATTTCCTGATATGGCATAAACAAAGCTTTTTTTTAATAAGTGAAAAATGCATCCATCTAAATAATTTTTATCCAAAATATATTAAAATTTCTATCTACTCAGTAAGATGAGAGGCAACTCAAATTTGAAAAGGGTAAAAAAAAGTTAATATACACTTTATAGAAGGATATATACAAATGTCCAAAAAGCTCATGCAAAGATGTTCAACCTGATTAATCATCAAGAAGTGCAAATTAAGATCACAGTGAGATTCCATCACATACTCATTGGAATGGATACTATTATAAAGAATAGTATTAAATGTTAAGGAGGATGTGGAGCTACTAGAACAGATAGACTTTTAATCAAGAGTATAAAACAATGCAACCACTTTGGGAAAGCAATTGATATTTCTTAAAAAGTAAAGCGTGCAAATGTTCCAAAACAGATGAATGGATAAGTACTATGTGGTATCTATACACAATGGAGTATTTACTCATCAATCAAAAATGACAAACTTGTTGAATTTGAGATAACATGGATGTACCTAGAAGAAATCATATTAGCAGAAACAAGTCAGAAAGAAAAAGACAGAATCCAAATGGTTTCACTAATATATGGGACATAGGAAAAACAAACAAAAGGCCAGAAGGAAAAGTCAAAACAAGCTAACAACCAAACTAAAGTACACAACTGGGGGTGGAAGGGATGATTGGGAGTGGCCAGGGAGGGGAGTGGTGGGTGAACCCCAGGGAATACAAAGATGTGAAGTATATATATAAATAAATTATTAAAATAAGCAGTAACATGGAAAAAAATAAAGCATGCATTTATCCCTTAACTTGTTCATTTCACTTCTGGGTTATAATGCAAGAGCAATTAAACATGTCCACACAATGCCCTGTATATAAGTGTTCATGAAAAATTTACTCATAGTAGCCCAAAAGTAGAAACACCTAAGCATATAGAAAATTCATGATTGTAAGCATATAGAAAATTCATGATTGAAAGGAACACTACTCTCAAAATGTTGAGTATGTTGCATGGGTGAAAAATACCATGCTGTATGAAAGAAATCAGACACAGAAGAATACAAGTACTGAATTTATATCAATTTCTAAAACAGGCAAAACTAATCTACTGTGGTATAAAGTAAATCAGAGGTTGCCAAGGGCTTATGAGGGAGGAAATTGACTACAAAAGGAAACAGGGAAATTTTGGGGGGTGATATGAATATATTATGTCTTGATTGTGGCGATGGTGGTTGCACAGATGTACACATTTGTCAAAACTCATCTAAATGTACACTCACAATGGGTGCATTTTATTGTGCGTAAATGATACCTTGATAAAATTGATTTTTTTAAAGATAAAATCAGTTTTTTAAAAATAAGTTCAGTAATTATGACATTAATCTATGTCTCCATATCACCATGCTATCTAGGTTTGACATAGCATGACAAATTAACACCTGATATAGAGGAAGGTATTTAAGTAACTTGCTTTCATTTACTCATAAACTGAAATAATCTCCTCTGCCATTAGTAAAATAATTACATTCAGTCCTTTTCTCTACAAGTTTCTGACATGTCACTATATTTCAAACAGATATACTAAAGAATAGTGTATATTTAAAATGTTTGGGTTGCCACTGAACAAAATTCATTTTAGAATATTATTTATAATATCCCCTAAGTAAATTAAAGAAAGCATTTCAAACTGCTTTCTTTTTGCAAAAATATGTGTTGGTAGGCTACTTACCAAATTCATGGGGAGTGGTTTTCTCTGGGGAGCCAGTGTGGTTCAACTCTGTGTTACTCTATTTCTCCTGTTAAAAAATATTTGAACCTTTCTTTGAGGTTCAAACTTCTATTGGTAAAGTATATAATGGGGATGTTATGTACAACTTAGTAGTGATTCTAGTTAATAAATACTGTATCATATGAAATTTGCTAAGAGTAAATCTTACAAGTTCTTATCACAAGAAAAAAATTCTGTAACTGTGTGATGATGGGTGCTAACTAGAATAATTGTTGTGATCATTTCACAATATACAGAGTATTGAATCTTTATGCTATATGCCTGAAACTGATGTTGTTATACCTCAATTAAAAAATATTTGAGACATAAACATTTATATTTATATTTTAAATATACCCTAATATGTTGAATAGTCTTTTAAACATCAAATCAAACTCATGGAAGTTTCTAAGGGTGTCAGAGCTTCACTACTATGTCTGCTACTGTATTCTTACACAAAATTGCCCCTAACATTTTCAGTTCATTAAATCATGTAAATTCTAATTGTAATTTTGGGTGAGTAAAACCTATGAACCCAGTGAAGGGAATTTCTCTTAGAATCATAAAAATTTTTTTTCAATAATTATCAAAAAGGACAACCCAACAATTAAAAATGCACTTGTGTGGCAAATATTATCTTGAAAATATAAGATACTGTTACTATCACATGATAATAAGATGTTCTCATTACCTTAGGCAAAATCTCAGTAGAAATCTATTTGTGATGGTATCATTTCCTATGACTTGAGATCTTAAACCAAGAAAATGTGTTTGTTTCCTTGTATTTTCATGAGGAGATTTCTAAAAGAATTTTAGATTACCAAACAATGTTATATTTCAGGAGTATGTACCAGAGATCAGAATCTATATATTTATCACCAGAGAAAGGGCTTCACAGTCTGCCTTGTAGATAGCTATAAAATTTTTTTATATGTTTTACCCAGGAAAGGTCAACACTTAGAAATATAAAGGGCTGCCAGTTTGACCTGATATCTGTGATTTTAAGATATTTTTGAGAAAAAAACTTTTTCATCTTCCTCAAGATGCACAATGGCATGCTTTGACACACCGAACTTTTTCACCCAACCAGGAGATGTTATCTCCAAATCTTCTGATTTCTCTGGTTTTAAATTCTATGTAATCATGAAACTCAGGGTTTGTCTTCCCTCAAAAGTCTTCCAGTGCAACAGCATGATTTACGAAAAGTTATTTACAATGTTCCATATCTTCAAAGACCAACTCCCCTTTATTTCTCTACCACAGAGTGTTCCTTAAAATTTTTCATCACTGCAATATGAATTAATGCCAGTTGATACTCCAGGAAAGATCAAACTGAAACCTCCACACAGAAGTCCAAGTAAAAAGAATTTCCCCTGAGCGATACCATGACTGTGGACTATACGCCCTGATTTAAAAAAGAAAAAAAAAGTAGCAAAATTGAATAAGTCCCCAGGGCATAAGACAAGCAGTGAAAAGAAATATAAGGAGAGTAACTAACAAATTAAAAAATATATAATCAATATGAATGGACGAATATGGTAGCATTTTGTGATAAAACTGCATTTTCAACTATTTTTAAAATGTTTCCCTTTTGGCAAAACCCCAAATGGTCTTTGCCAAGCACTTTTTCTTCTTAATTTTTAAGTGTGTATGTATTTCAAGGAAAATTTAATCCATATGTTCCACTCTCATTTACACAATTTATCAAAATGTTGCTTTGAATGAGCCATTTAATGTCTAAGAAAACTAAAGAGCACTTATTTTCCCCATATAAGTTTTTAGCTTTTATTCTCTAAATTTAAATATGTGCTTAGTATTACATAGAAAACTAATAGAAAAATATTCAAAACCAGTCTGATAAAATTAAAAATAACAAGAGCATACATTCTACTATAATACTATACTTCCAAGTTTCTAAAGACTTCTTTCATTCTCATGATTCCTAAAAAATCAAAGGATGTTGGAGTTAAAAGATTCCTCAGAAAAGACCAGTTTTTTCCCTCTTACTTTGAAAATTAGGAAACTGAGTCCCAGAGAAGTTGAAGAATCTGCCAAAATCATAATACAAATTAGTGGCAGAGCCAAGATATGTGCCTTCTGAATACAGAGATTTCTTTGCTAATTTCTGAGTATAATTAGGATTTCATCGATAGCATAGAGTACTGTTGGTATAATGTGAGATCATTAAAAAAACGTGGAGCTCATTTCCACTTATGTCCACCATGAGGAACAGACCAACACCTCAGGCACTGAGAGATGGGGGATCTAGTCTAACAGCTGGGCTTGCTGTCAAACGTTACAATGGTCTGACTCACCATGGGATCCCATCACATTTACCCTATAGTCTCCACGGATGAGTGAGAGACCTGTTTAAGAGAAAATATTAAGCCCAGAGGATTAAGTACTCTCAACTCTTAGTGATAAACTATTATAAGAAAATCAGTTGTTCATGTTGATAGTTCTATCTTCTCTCCATCCTCTCCTTCCTCTTCTCTCCCTAAAGAGGATCACTGTCGGCTAAAGAGCAATCTGGTAATGGGCATTCCATGAAGTCTGAAGGGTGTCAGTGAAGACATCAGCCCATGAGGTAGGAGTCTTTGGTGGGGCCTCCATGATCAGTGTCTTGAGGCAAGAGAAATGGAATAGATAAATAACAAACTGTTCTCTCCAGAAAATAAAAGAAAACAACAGAAGACCACCAGAGCCTCCATTTATCATAGTACAAGGCAGTTGTCAACTACAGATTGCAAATCGCAATTTTTAAAAAACCTTTCTAAGAACATATAATCTTGAAACTTTCCAGCATTCATATTGTGTTATTTTCTTTTTTGTAGCAGTAATTTGTATTTTTTCTTTTAATCTGATGGAAAGGGGAATATAATATCTGTGTGCCTTTTGGGAGTAACAAAGAAGAGAATGAGGGGATTGTGGGAGGGAGAAACCAAAATTATAGTGTAGAACATCTCAACCACTTACTAACAGTTTAACTCTGGAGATGTTTCTGAACCTCTTTTTCTCTCCGTTTCCTCATCAAAAAAAGAAAAAGAAAATAATAATTTTTACCTATTTCATAAGAACTAGTGAAATAAAACACGTAGATAACTTACAAAGGTTTACATATAGTAAGACCAATAAAAAAGCTGCACCATCTTCTTATTTTTTAACACAGAAATTGGAGAACAGTTTGAATTCATAGGACTTGTAACAAATAGAAAAAAAAAACACAAGAAGAGTATTTGGGACTGATAACGTGCTCTGAATCTAAGCAATCAAAAGCTAGTATAGGTTTGCTGAACTGAATTCAAAACCCAAGTATAAACTCAGTGAAGAATAAGGAGTAATTTATGTTACAATAACAAAATGCCCATATCACTGACACAGGTAGCATTTGGAAGATTGTGACACTATCTTTGGTCTTGGCCTCCTGCTGTCAAAGGCACTAGAATGAATATTCAAAGACTGGATAGCCACTGGTACTCTGTGTGAAGCATTCACAAGTCTCCTCCAAACCCTTGGTTTGGAAAATGGCTATGACCTTAGATGTGTCAGTTTCAGAGCTCATGAGAGATGGATTTCTAAGTTGCTTTGTGTCTTTTTGGTGATGTTTTCCACTTTTTATTAGAATTTGATTGATTATACCAGATGGTGACAAGGTTGGAAAGCACCCTGACTGGAGAAGTGTGGGGTTGTATTGATTGGTTTTGCTTTCAAAATCACTCTAAAGACAACATTCTATTTATTTAAAAAGTATTGCCTTTGTGAAATCAAGTTTTGATTAGGTGACAGAAAAGTGTTCCTAACGTTAATGTACTTACAAAATTGCCATATTACTTTATAAACAGAATGAATGTATGTTTATTTGAAAATTCCAGTCATTACTGACAGTACAATTGGTGATGTTTGAAAAGCGCTTTTTGTAGGGTTTGTGTTCAAGTGCAGACTTTTCCATTTTATCAGTGACTCAGTATTGAGCAGATTAATTTCTACCCAACTAAATGTGCTCAATCACAAAATATGATGTACTGTACCTACTTCATAGGGTTGCTCAAGAATTGAACAAGAGCATTAGCCATGTGCCTGACTCTTACTATGTGCTCAATAAAAGGGAGTTATTATAGTGGCAGGAAAGGAAATAATGGATTCAGGCATCTGAAAGAACATCTTGCATTAAACGAGTGACAGATTGCATTTTGCACATATTAGTGATTTCCCAACCTCAAAGATTATTGTTATTTTTTGTTAAGTTCTACAGTATTATCAGTATAAACAGCAGAGGAAGCAATTTCACTGTTGAACGACTTGATGAAGTTACTCCACTGGGGCAGAACTCTTGAGCTTTCCTGAATATTTTCACAATTTGTTAGAGTTCAAACTACACCACACACCATATCAGAGAACCAGACATTTGGGGTCCAATGAATATAAATATATAATATCATATATAATTATATATAAATACATATTTCTATACATATATATTAGTAAAGCATTTTATATTTAAATCATTAAAATATGCATAAGATTGTTCTTAATTGCAGAGTCTGCAGTGACTAAAATAAATGATTTCTTTCATAAATGGGAGGGGGTACATGAGAATATGCCCAAAGAAGATAATTCTGGGTTCACATAGCAAATGTGAATAAATGTTCTCTAGTCAGAAGTTTTCAGAGATGGTACATTACCCTTGAGGTAAGGAAATATTTATGATGCACTTTAGACAGAATTTTCAGAGTTGGTCAAGAATATTCTTGGAAGAAAGTATATGTTCCACTTTTTAACAGGGGATCTAGTTGCTGTGTTTCACCTTTGGAGAAAAAAAAGATGAGGCAAGATCACTGCATTTGAGATTTCAGTTGACAGAGAAAGGATCCTAGGAGCCCAGGGATCAGACAGCTTTGACACTCCACTTGGTTATTTTTGTTGCCCTGGAAAGTTTCCTGTAATGATTACCAATAAATTTCTTTAAAAAAATCTTTTAAAATGATGCCCATCCTGCATAGTGGTTGTGGGAGACACTTCCTGTTCAGCAGGAAGATTTGAGCACAGGAAAAATCAAGGAGGACAAAAATGTGAAAGAGCAGAAGAAGTCTGAGTGCAGAAGCTTCTGAGGAAGAAAGAAGATGAAGATATCAGATTGTGGCAGAGAAGGGATTCCAGGGATCCCAGATCCAGCATAGGACCCAAGCAAGGAAACAGACATCTTTCAGTTTCTAAGCATTCAAACCTTTTTGTTTTTTCTCCTCCTCCAGACTTATAATCTACTTAAAAAAAAAATCTGTGTTCTATTACATAATAATTCTTTCTTACAACTTTTTCGCAGTGTTCTCAAAATAATTTATTTTGGGGAGGTTTGGGGAATGCTGAGAAGTCCAACTCAAAGGGAAATTAATTCAAGTTGATTACTTAACCAAACTTCCTGAATGGCCAATATATGAATTTATCTCCAATTCAAGAATGAACAGAGCATTGTCTTATGAAATGTCATCATTTCCAGCCTCTGGGAAGGGATTGGAAAGACATGTGCTGAACCAATTCAGAATATTTTAGATAGGTCTTCAATTGAAACCTGGGGATCAAAGCCAAAAAGAAGAAAAATAAATAAATAAAAACAATATTTGCAGGCTTTGGGAAACAAGTGGTTTTGGGGAAAACTAATTTCCAAAGGTCTCCATGCGCTCATGGCCACTCCCTTCTCTTCTAGGATGTTCCCTGACTCTCCTCATTTCAGTTTTGAGTTAGGAATACTGGAACTGATCACTTTTCAGCCTCAATAAGTCTTTGCTAATTATTTTAACATTTTGGGTTCAGGAAACCCAAACCCAGTGTTTGTTAAGTGCTTTTTGCCTTGATTTGTATGCCCTCTTATATTTCAAGGGAAGTTGGGTTCATGTGTTTCTGATTCGTTTTTACTTAACTCATCAAGACATTGTTTCATGACGGCCATTTGATGTCCAAAGATTCTGCTAAACCTTTTGTTCATGAAAGCATAAAGCCAGGGAAGTAATGTGTAGCTTGTACCAAAAGAACGGAATTAGGAGACCCAGGAACGAACTCTCCTTATCTCTGTCCCCGAAGTGCTTTTATACAACGAAGAATCACTTCCCTAGAGACCTGTGTTGTCTGGGTAGAGAAAACAATGCTTAATGTAAGATTTGAAGAATTGTAGAATAAAATATCCCTTTGGAGAGTCCTTTTGACTGAAAGGCAAGTCATAAACCAATACCAAAATGGCTCTCCAGTTGAAAGAATGGATTTTTGCCTGTTTTTGAAACATAACAGCAGTTTTCCTCGCTAAGCACAAGTTAAAATTAAAGCTTCAGTTGACAATTAATTCGATGAAACATATTGTTTCTGCCAGAAACCCTAATCCTTCTGTGTACTTATACACTACAGGTTTCCAGACTGGTGGGTTTATACACACTGGGAACTTCCTGTGTTTCCTACTGGTTTTTGAGCTAATGATCACACTGCTGATATATTTAATAACAAGGAAAAAGAGAAAGGACACATACTATACAGAAGCCTTTCTATTTCTGACTCAAAGGCAGGAAGCCACCTAATATTTTACTGTAGTGTACAAAATATTGAATTCAAAGTTTCTTAAAATGGAGCAACAACAAATTTAGCAGCAACGAGACCTTCCTTTTTTGAATTCCTTCATTTCAGCTTTCTACCAGATTTTTTATGCTGAGGTTATTTGCTGGTCTCTGGCTTCTTGGGCAGCAACCCTGACCACCAGATCGCCAGAGGATATGATGGGATTCAAGAATCAGTTTTACTGGGGTCAATGGAAGAGATCAAGGAGGCTTGCAGCAAACAGGTTGAGTTAAATTAAAGGATTTGCTGCTGACCTTTTGCACTGGCCGGGCACCTGGAGGAGAGTACCATGGGCTGATGGGGAACTTTGAAACTTAGCTTATCTCCAAACCACTTCTTTTCCAAATATCACAAATTATTTGTCTGTTTGTTGTCTCTTGATCACTAGTCTTCAAGCAATACACTAGCTTCAGGCAAGAGGTCCTGTCAGATCTGGTGCAAATAGCACTGAGATGTATGGGCAGAAGGCCAGCAACCATGTAGTCCCCTTTGTTCTACATTGCAGGGACAGGAGGAGTTGGATTGGCATGAGGACATACGCTGGTGGTATGTTGCAAGAAAGGGACCCAACCTCTCTTCTGTCCATTATTACAGGACTTGCAGGAAAGCAGCCTTGTGAGAAATGAGACAAAACAACCAAAGTTTGTTGTAAATTACTCAGAAGGAGTACATACCAGCACTAACCCACCAATTATGCCTTGAACAATGCAATATGACTAGCATCAAGGTGCCTTGGAGACCTGTGGCTGGAGAATGGTCACTGGTCCTTCAGCCAAGGTGACAACAAGCAATTAATTCCATCCAGGAACTTCCTTCCAGACAACCTAGGGAAATTCACCAACAAAGACTGTCTCTCCACCACTGGCATGCTATTGAGACCCATTAGTGGAGTATCTGCTATTTGCCTAAGGAGTAGAATGAGGAAATCAGGAAAGGCATGTGTGTCTACTTGAAAAAAAAAAAAGAAAATAAAAAAACTCTTAGAAGGGTTCATCTTCCAAGAGTTTGCAGTCATCTATGAATGAGGCAAGGCAACAAATAATGATCAAGCAAAATATGCAGTGATCTTACAAATGTAGGAGCACCAGCAAGGATGCCACATTGTGGGTGGTGAGCAATCCTGGTGGCAGTTGACAGGGATGTTGGTTGCTTTCCTGAGAATTGTCTGTTCATGGGGGGGGGGTGGTCGACAGGTACAGAGGGAAGAGCACTCCAGGTAGAGGGAACCACATGAAGGCAAGAACCGTAATTACAACCAAGTCAAATCAAGTTCAGAAGAAATGGGTTCCTGTCCCCAACACACACCACCACCACCACCACCACCACCACCATCCTTTCCCATGTTTAGGACAAGTTAAACCAAAGAGTCTAAAACCCAAGAACATATAACAGTTTCTCCAAATTTCGAAAATCTAACGATGTTTCAAAAAAGAAGAGTCTTTCAAAGCTCTGTGAAATTATGGGCTTCCCCTCAAATGCATGCCTAGTGTTCCCTTCTGGTGGCCTGGTCAGTAACCTCCAGATTGCTAACTGAACTCTGGCCACACTTGCCAGTTAGCTTTCCTATCTTTTGGAAGGGACTGCTTCTGTCCACCGGGATATCCCAAGACCTGAGCACCATATATATATATATATTTTTTCAAAGAAACAGAAAATTCTCTCTGATCACACCAAAGAATGCAGCTCCTATAACAAAATGCAAAGCCTTGAAAATAAGAAATGCCTGCCTTCTAAGCTTTATTGTCTTTGTATAATAATTGTTCCCACTTCAGAATTCAGGGGTTTAACACTGGTGGACTCATTGTGTCAACTCCCAGATTCACTTTCTAGCATGCTCTCGTCACAGCAAGGCTGATATACTTCTCTTTTAAAGGGTTGGATGGATTTGCCCTAAAAACATGACATTCTGTTTGTATCGAGGATGCCAGGGCACACCAGTACTCAGCACATTGACTTCCATAGTCATCTAGTTGTTCCTCTCCCTCTGCCTCTCTTTCTTCTCAGCCAGGCTGTGATTGAGTGACCTTTTTGGTAGCTCTGAAAGTCCCCAAGTTCTGAAATTCTATACTCATACCTCTCAATCTGGCATGGGAAGACCCTGGCTTTAATCATGCAGGGATCAATACAAGAAATGGGAGTAAAACACAGAGGTACATCAATACATTTACCATATGTAAATGCTAACATGTTGAGAAAACAGTGATGTACTCAACTGGGTAAATCAGGTTGAGATTTTAGAGAAGATCATTAGTGAGGATATTTGTTAACCATTGTCAAAATGACAATGAAGTGAAGCAAATCACTTCAAAGCCAGTGGTATAAAATAATAGTAGCCATATATTATTTTCCATATTTCTGTGACTTAGGAATTTGGGAGTGGTTCAGCTGGGTGGTTTTTTTTCATGAGGTTACAGGAAGGTAGCAGTTGGGACTTGAGTCATTGTGAAGTTTTTCTCACTTATATACTTGGTTCCTTGACTGGGGAAAAACAAATTGCTGGTGGCTGGGCAACTGGGGCTCCTGTGGGTTCTCTTTCTACTTCTTCCTGCATGGTGGCTGCTCTAGGGTATCTGGTCTTATTTGGTGACTCAGACACCAACTGCACACCTCCTAGGACACAGAGCCAAGCAGAAGTTATATCACTATCCTAAACTGTCTGCAAACTGTGATAGGGTGGCTGCCCCTCTTCATACTTGGTATAGTTGACTTTCCAAGAATGATTAAAGACAGTATAGTAAAGTCCTTGTTGGAGATGTGTCAAAGATTTACAAATCTGTTTTAGAATACAGCCAGTTCTCTGTATCCACAGAGTGCCCATCTGTGAATTCAACCAACTTAGGCCTGAAAATATACAATGTGGAATTAGGGTCGGGATGGCTGTGTTTGAACTGAACACATACAGACATCTTTTCCTTGTGATCATCCACTAAACAATATAATATAATAACTATTCACAAAATATTTTCCTTGGTAATAACTATAATAAATAATCTAGAGGTGATTTAAAATATACAGGAGCATGTGCATGGGTTATATGTAAATACCATGTCATTCCGCATCAAGTACATTAGTAGCCGTAGATTTTGGTATCCAAGGGGACACTGGAACCAGTCCTTCTTCGATAGGGAGGGACTATGATTTCAAGAGAAACATGTCAATTGAAAATTACATAGCTAGCAAAGCAAAAATAAATCATCATCATTTCCACGAACATTTCTTTAAAATTTGTCATTTATCAAAAATTGCTCAATGTGATTTTTAACCTTTTTATGTCTAGTTTTTAAAGTTTTGTTCCATAATTATATACTTTTTAGTGATATTTTCCTCTTAATCTACTGGATCAAATTGTGTTTTGTGCCTGCTTTATGCTAGATATGCACCAAACAATTAAGATTCAAAAGCAAATTTATATAGTCCATGTTTGCAAGAAGTGAACAATCAAAATTATAATTCCATGTGATGACTGCACTATTAGAAGCATAAGCAAGGAATAGAGATGAAATGAATTTAGAAAATGAAAATAAATGTAGGAAATAAAAAAGCCTGATAAAATCATACTATATGTTTTCATTCTACTTTACAGACATAAAATGAGACTATCGCTTGCACTTGTAACACACCATATTCCATATTGTTAACAATAATTTGGAAAGTCGACCCTACGGTAGATCTTTAGTGCTAAAATCAAAGCTCTCTCTGAGGTTAAAATACGAAGACCTATATATAGAAATAAATTTTAGAGATGTTATCATGTATCTCGGCAGCTTTCAGGCCAGCCAAATTCTATGGAAATTTACCCTATTTCTATGGAAATTTTAAAATAGTGTTAGTAGGAATAGTCTTACAGTTCATATGATAAAAGATATGTATTATGCTGTATGAGATCCTGAGAGATGTACCATGAGGTATGGCAGCCCTAAGAGGAAGCAGGAGCAGAGCGAGGGTGCAGGACAACATAATGGCATAGCTGCATTCAGAGGCTGGAAGAAGAAAGTCCCTGCGAAGGCAAAAGACCATAGTCAGAGAATTAGGGAAGTAGAGAGGAAAAGAAAAAGTAAGATAGTGCAAGATCATGACCACCCAAGAGGAGGACAACTCCATGAATGAGCTAGACAAGAACAGAACAGGAAGGCTGAGGTTAGAGCTGCAAAATCACAAGACAGTTCAAAGTCACTGGTGACCTTCCTCTTGCAACTTCAATTGAGTGGTGGGAGAAGCAGCTCAATTGCTCCACATTACCCAGCACTCACATGCCAGGCAAGCAGCCCCATCATGGGAACAGGTCTGTATTACATTCAACAGCTCCACAACTAAAGATTTGAGTATCCACTGTAGTATCTACTGCAGTGGCCATTTTAGGTGACTTCACACTCCTCACTGTAAAATTGGAATGCCTTAGCCCATGATTCACTGCTTTCCAGTATCACATATCCTGGTTTATCAACATTGTGCTCTCACGCATACACTTTATTTTGCCCTAATATAATTATACTGGGGAAAAAAAAGTCTCATGTCTCAGTTTGTAGTTTGTAGTCTCTCTTGTTGCCAGGAAGAAGTTCAAGGAGGCTAATTTAAAGATAGGCTATTGGTAGAAATGTGGGATAGGAAAAGAGAATGTTTAGATAACATTTGTAGACAGAATTCAAGAAAAAAATAATCTGGTTACAGAACATCAACTGAGAGGGTGAGAAGCTGATTTCCCAGAAGAACTCTTAATTGCATTAAAGTTTATTAGAAAATTGCTTGAGCATTTATCAGGAATGCTAATTATTTTCCAAAAGAAAGTTGGTTGTGAATTGATTCTCACAGAAAACATTTTATCCCAGACCAAGTTTGGGACAATTTTCTTTCCCATCTATTTGCCCTTCTGAACCAACCCCCAAATTGATTTTTCAATGTCAGAAGGTACTTTGAGCTGCATAGCTTCCACACCCTTCCCCTGCAGCTCTCTTTGCTTCAGGCCAAGAACAAATGTCCTCTCATCCTAATTATGTTTGCTTCCTTTTCTAAAGCCCAGTTCTTTAATTACTCCACTCTGACTTTTGCATTGTTACTGTTTGTATTTCTATTTCCTATTTTAACTATGAGAAATTGTATCTTTTCCTCTAGTTATACTCATTAATATCCAATAAAGATAGGAATTATGAGTACATACAGCAAAACCCAGCATCTGAGATGTATATATATCAAAGATGCAATCTTTGATATATATATATTATACTTCAAGGAAATACTTCACAATCTAAAGTGATGATTATATTTGCTAAATCACATTCAGAGGTGAAATTGAAAGTCCAAAATAACAGTGCTTAACCCAGATAGAAATTAATTTCTCTCCGGCTTATGGCAGTCTGGAAGCTAACAGTTCAGAGCTGATCTAGTGAGTCCATGATTCTTGTTGTGCACTGACAGTGGCTAGTGTAGCTTCTGCTTCATAGTTCAAACAGATGCACAATCTCTAGTCATATGCTATTCCGACCAGCGGGAAGGAGAAAAGGAGAATGGCAGGCCCTTCTTTGTAGGAACACAAGTAGCATGTGGGTTACCTCTTATTTGCCTCTGCAAACACACAGAGCACCCAGTCATATGGAAACAAGAATGGACACAGTTTCAAAGTCATGGGTTCTACTACTAAGGGAAAAGACTGAGCAAGTATTGAGGGGGATATAGTGGTCTTACCTTCCGTAGTGTAGGCTAATGTTTACCAAGTCTCATTGGTCAGGAAATTCCTATTTTTACTTAATTTGCTTTCTCACACACTGGCATATTTATTCCTCTTGGGTTCTCAGCGGATACTAAGAGATTCCATTTCTTAATGTATCAAAACATCATTTCTAGGCTCTGGGAGAATATATATATATGTATATGTACAAACATATATCTGGGAGACTATATATATGTATATGTACAAACATACATAATTATATGCTGGGAATTAAATATAATTACACATATATACATATATATGTACACGCACATATATATGCTGGGAACTACTTTTATGTAAATGATCATGTTTCTCATCTTTTTTAAAATCATGTACCCCCATCAATCAATTTTAATCCCAGACTAGATTTACATTTATTGATATATTTTATGAATGTATGCTATGTCATACACACTATAAAACATGCACAAAATTAAAATGGATGAAATAAGAAATGAATATAAATAAAAATGATAATATAGTTTTGTGTCACACTCATGGTCTTTTTCAAACATACACCAGTCATGTTCAATATCATGATTCGTTCTCTTTAGCTATCATCATCCCAATTAAGAATCCAATCAAAACTACAGAGAAGGGTAGGACAAGATGCTCACTCTATCAGTTATTACATAGTTATGTCCCACATGGGAAAGGCGTAACCATTGTTGAAACTCCCACATTTGGGGTCTAACAAACAAATTAAGCGTCTCGACAAAATGTCTGCTTTGAAAAACCCATTTGGGCTTTTTCACAACACAGTTGAATTTGTTAAAGAGTTCAATGTCTTCTTGTTTATGAAGTTTTAATTTTACCACTATTGGGTTACTCAGAGGGAATAAACAAGGAGCGCTGCCGCTCCCCGCGTTGTGGTCATGAATTACGGGCCCTGGAGAAGCTTGTCGAGGTACCCGGGAGTCTCAATTTCAGCGTGCTGTGTGGGTACTGTGCGCTTCCAGGCAATGTGTGTGCACACTTTGAAGCTTTTCAAATGAAGCTGTAGCTGAAGTTGCCGGACCAGTCATGTTGCATTTCCCTAAGGGCAAACCCCAAAATTGACAGCTCTCACTTTGCGTTAGAGAACAAAACAGAGCAATCAGGCCCGAGCAGATCCCTGCCACACAGCTCCCCACTGCTATCAATTACTTAGCCTAATTATCTTGACAAAGTAGACTATTCATTGGAAACTTGCATTTTCTGAAACCATAAAAGTAACTGGGACTTACAGGAAAAAGGGATCACGCCATCTTGGACTTGCTAATATCTAAGAGGCAAACTTTTGATCAGAATCAGGCATGTATCCAGGACCTTAGGAATTAAAAAAAAAAAAAGTTTTTTAAGCAGTTTAGAAAGAAAGTTCATATAGGGTTTTAGGAAGAGAACATGGCGTAAGAGGAATGGGAGGAAGGGGCTCTAGACATGAAATTCTGACCACATTATGATGAATAAATGCAAAAGATAAAGACATCAGTTAGGTTGCCCAGAAACTCTCTGATGAGTTTAGATTTTGAAAGAATACATATAGGGAAGCAAAAAAAGGTCAAATAACCAAGGACACAAATTGTGAAATGTATAAGAAAATTGTCAGAATCGTTAATGTGCTGATAAGCCAAAGCTTACAAAAGTGACAAAGGCAATAAAACCTATCATTTCAACTCTGTTCAGATCACAGATGTGAATAAGAAAGCAAAATGTACAATACTGGAGATGACAGTACAATGCCGGTAGATGAGAGAAGCATTTCAATCAAGAAAAATTATCTTCAAAACTTAAAAAGTCCAGTATGGGTGAAAAGGGTACAGAAATTTCCAGAACAGAAAGGGCTGCTTAAATACATCCTACACTTCCTCTCCATAGGACTTGTACCTCAAATTTTTAAGGGGATTTGTAGGCATGATTGTAAGGTGACTTGGGGTAATCACTGAATCAAGGAGAAACTGACAAAGGTCAGGTGACAGGAAGAAAATGGATTCCCTCTGGATTTTCAGACAATAGGCTAACTGGCATTTGGGAGCAGATTCTAGAAACAGTCAATCAGTAGAATAATGTTTTTATCTTGCAAAATTCCAGCAATGGTTATTAAACAGGTAGTCTGTTGACCTTGCAAAACAAAATGCTGATCAACAGAATCTAGTGTGTATTCATAATGAAACCCACTCCAATGGGTTTCCATTCCTTTTCCAGTAAATAAAGAAGTAATGAACAAATACCATTTGGGCAGAACTCCTCAAAGACATTCTGTACAAACCAGCATGAGAAACAGCCCTTGAATCTACACAAGGAACTTTCTTTTTTCATTTTTTAGATAATAATTCTCTTCTAGTTATATAAACAATATTTTTAAAGCATGATGTAGACATACCGTATATTCCTTGACTCCAAAATACAATTCATTGGGAGATGATATATTATTTATAAGCAACTCTTTGGGTTCAAAAAAGAATTATATTAAATGTATAATTTGACCTAATTTAAGAAGCACTAAATATGAAAAAAATGTTTCCTACATTGAGAAAAACACATATACATTTTACTGGATTGAAATTGCACATTTTATTCACTTGGCACCTGATAATAATCTAACTCCATATCATTAAAAACTCTACAAGCATTCACTTTTTAGTGAATGAGTAATATAAATAATTTATTTAATTATTGCTCTATTTTCTGAAATTTCTGTTTTTTTAATAATTTCTGCAGTTGTTCAAAAAATTTACCTGTATTTCTGTTTATTTCTTTAAGGTACATTTCTAGAAGTAGAATGATTGAATTGGAAGATGTTTAAGGGTTAATTATGAACCCTTAAAAACAGTACTGAATTACTTCTCAGAAAGTCTGATGAATTTATATTATCATCATTACCAACCTTCATCACCATTCAAATCATTTGTCTTTCTCGGATTCTTTATTAAATTGGTTGGCAAAAACAAACAAATCTCAAATTTTCTTTTAATTTGGTTTGAATTTCATTCACTATAGTGACATTGAGTATTTTTTCAGAAAAATATTGTGTTCCTTTTGTAAATTGTTTTGTACTCACTTTTCTAATTATAATTGATTATTTTCTTGTCAGTTATGCAGTCCTTATATATCCAAGATATTAACCATTTTCAACTCTGTTGAACACTTTTATATTAAACTTTTGTATCATTTTGTTTTAAATCTGTTTACTCTTTATCCTCTTAAAACTCATTCTAAAGAGTTTATGCTTTTTTCATTGGAAAGTTTACAAAATTTACTTCAATTGTTATATAGGATATTTGACCTTAGCTCTAGTATTTTGTTTATTCCTTTTGTTTTGGGGTGATGTCTTGCTGTTTATTCTTTGTGTGCCTGTGTTTTACTCCATGATTGGTGTTTTGATTGCTTTTATCTTCCATAGTGATTTGAAACACAGACATCTTATTTTTCTTATTTTACTGCTGATTGTTGCTAAGTTTTTCAGATCACTTGTTAATCTAAATTTCACAAAACATCAAATTCATGGATGAAATAAAACCTTTGATTCTCATTGTGTGATATTAGGAATTTGGTATGTTTATACTCTCCCAATTCTACTGACGTCATCTAAGATTGAGATTGAAATTATTACCACTTAATTACTTTCCCATGTATAACTTTAAAATAATTTATAATATTTGCTTTCAAAGTAATTATTCTACTTTTGCATTCAGTCATACATGAATATAACACAAATTGTTTTTACTTAAATATATGCTTATTTAGTTCTGTTGCTTACATGCACCAGCAGTCCTTTTCCATTGCAACACTTATGTGCCTGGGTACTTGACATTATATATGATTCTCAGACAGCTAGATTTTGAAAGACCAAAATAATTGAATAGTCAGCTGAAATTTATCAACAAAGACAGAAAAGTAAAGATGGCACTCTTCCTGTTTAATGATACTTGTAAGAAAAAAGGTCCAAAGATTTGATATGCTATAATTGCAATATGGGCAAATCAAGTTATGTGATGTTTTAAAAAGCTACTGACTGTACAGCTGTCATAGAAGAAGCACAAATCATAGGGGAAGTGGTAGTAATTCCATTTCGCTAGGTACACATCATAGTGCTCTGGTCCCTTCTGAGCCATCTTGACACTGAAAATCAGGGAAGTACCCAGAAGAGGAACTAAGAGAAATCATAGAAATTGTGTCATATATAGATGGAGGAAACATGGTGGGAGGGAGGTTAACCTAGAAAAAAAAATCAGATTTGGTGCTATGTGTAAGTCAGGTTTTTAAAGGATATTGATAGATAATAAAAACTCATTGTTCATGGAGGAAGATGTGAAAGAAAGAATGAGTGAAGTTTCAGAGAGATTTTGAGATATAATAGGGAATTTTATAAAAAAAAAGGTTAGACCTATCCAAACTTGACATGTGCTGCCTCAGACATGACCATAGCTCCTCCCATCCCCTTATAGAGTGGACATCATCTGTAGAAAATGGGATATGACCCGTATGATGTTGGCAAAGAACTGGTTAACTAGAAATACATCTGGAACAAATGTACCATTGTGTTGGATTTCCTCCCAGCTTTCTCCGGCTACATAACTTCTCCCATCTCATACAAAGCCTTTGCTGAAGAGAATTTTCTTTTACCTGTTCATGCTCTCCCTGTCTTCATCTTTAAGAATTATGATTACATGGGGCAAGTCCTTGGGCTTGTACAGATATTGAAGGTCTGGGGAAGAGGAAGTGGGACTCAACTTCTAAAATCACTTGGTTATTGAGAATATAGGAAAAGCATGATTAATATTTATATTAATCTTGACACTTGAACATGTTCTTGACACTTAAACATGTTTAATTGCTGGAATGTTGTGGAGAATAAGATAATGAAAAGCCAACCCTTCTCTCTGAATGTTTGTAGAGTTTGAAGAGTAAAAGTCTCTGAAGTATCTGCATAATATGGGAGAGCAGGAGAAAAGAGAAAAAGGAATATGAACAGGTTCCAAAGTAGGTGTAAGCTAATGTCCTGAAATAAAGAAGTCAGTGTCCTGTCTAGAGTGACTTGGGGCAAGAGTCTCATGAAACAAAGATGAGGAGAACCTGAAAGAATTTATGGACTCCATGCACATAGGCAAAGTCACAAGACTCTTAATGATAAGAAACCAGAATTTTAGGTCAGATTCCTTCTCTCAGTCTAAGTATTATGCAAATTGTTTCATATACAGATGTTAGTATTTATCACATGACAAAGTATTTATGGTTGTCATTATTAGTAAGAATTCACTCAATTTCTATGAACCATTCATTCTCTGTTTTCATAAAAGCTCAGAACTCGGATGTGTGTGTGTGCAGTATTTCCCTATTACAATCAAAATTCTGTTGCCTAGAGAGACCCAAAAAGAAAAAATACCTATTTTAAGCACTTATTTCACCCCTTGATGATTAACTTTATGAATTAGCTTGGCTGAACATAGTGACCAGAAAAATTGTCAAATATTATTCTTGATGCTTGTGTGAGAATGTTTTCAAATGAGACTAGCATTTAGATCAATGGACTTTGAGTAAAATAGATTGCTCCCTATAATATTGGTGGGTTTCATCCAATCAACTGAAAGCTTGATTAGAATAACAGATTGACTCCTGACAGAAAGAATTTCTGCATTTTGACAACTGCAACCTCCACTGGGAATTCTCTGGTCACCAATTGGCCAGCATATCCTGCAAATTTTGCATTTTTAAGCTGCATAATTATGAGTTATTCTTTAAAATTAATCTCTTTATATATACACACATCCTACTGTTCTGTTTCTTTAGCAAATTTTGGCTCCAGAGTACATATAGAATAATGCACATACATTATGTACATGTTAAACAATTATGTACCATACAAAGACTTTGTATGGGCAGAATTGTTACCAAAACTTTCAAAATATCTTTATTCATAACTTTTATTAGGCAAAAATACCTAAGATCAAAGCATATATCTATTTGTCTATCTATCTATCTATCTATCTATCTATCTATCTATACTATGTGCATTAAAAAGTGTGAGTGCATTCTTGGGTCAAGGGAAAAAAAACTGGTGGCATAGAATAGATTTCTCACAGTTCCATGTAGATCTTAGACTAAGAGTAACATAGATTATTCATGATCAAACACTACAGGGAGAATTGTTTTGTAGGAAGCATCTTTAGAACACAGAGAAGGTAATCTGTCCTAGGAATTCACATCCAAAACAGATTTTTCAATGAAGGCATCACTTGGGCACCCCGTTCTGTATTAGCAATAAGGGGACATTTTGTTTTCCAAAGATAGCAACTTTTTCATCTTCTCTCTCATAATACAGTATCATTTAGGTCTGAATTTTTTTTGCACCCAAAGTTTGATGAGATTGAGTTCTGATTTATCTTTATCTTTCCCAAGAAAAATTATTTCACTTTCTTCCAAGTTAAAGCACCAATAGAGTTCTATTCCATGAAAAGTACAATATTATTATATAATAGTTGATAATATAGTAAAATAGTTTATATTTGGATGAAATTGCCAAAATAAAAAGCGGAGAAGAACAAATGGTTGTGAGGAGCCCTTGTGCATATGAAATATCTTGACTTACTGCTTATAAATGCTAGAGTCAATAAACAGTAGAATCTATCCTTATTACTCAAATATTCATATTTTCAACCAAATCCAAGCTCAAATCCAGTATATCACTCAAAGGTATAATAAAATTTAAATTTCCCACAGTCTTGTCTTTAATACTGCCAGCGATAATCCCAGCGGACTGAGATTTCCATGTGGGTGGGAATTGGCAAAGTGGCTTGGAGATCCCAGCCAAATCTGATATTCTTAAGCTGTCTTCTAGGATTCTGAAGTTGTCTGGTGAAAGGATGGAGCAGCCCATTCACATTCTTGACAGCAATTTCTTTTTATCCTAAATGTATTTTGCATTTACAGGTCCGGAGGGAATAATCTGGCTGAGGCATTACAACTTTTAATTCTCTGTGGAAATTATATTCCTCCATCTTTTATCCTGGAGCTCACATTGCTTACAGAAGTTTGCCCAGGGATATGTGGCAATCAGAAAAGGCAAAATGCTTGAAAACCAGGAGGACTGAGAAATGTTCCATTTGTGCATCTGATAATCTACTACTGGTTCTCCTGTAGGTATCCAGAGGACAAGGTCTGTGCCTGCTTTAATTGTTGGTACAATCCACAATAGGAAGCTGGTGGCTTCTGGGTTATCAGTTAATTAGGCAATGATGGATAACTGTCCCTGATTTTGTTACATTTGCCAAAGAATTAAACACATCTCTATTTTCAGTAATTATCTCTCATACCAAATTGTTCCCATATGGACCCAAACATTGCAATTTTAGTCTGGATTCACACCATAGCAGTGATTACCTAACTATGCAACTGTGAGCAGAGCTCCCTTTTCAAAAGAAACAACTTTTACAACTCATTAGACAAATCTTTGGCCTGCTATAGGTATTATTACCCAGTAAGTCAAGGTTGGGGGTGGGAGTGTGGGGGTGTGATGCAGAAATGTTTACTAAAGACAGATGATGCAATAACTATCCAACTTCCCAGAGCTCTGGCACTTAACTTTCCACATCTTTTTAATAAAGCAGTTACACTGCTAACTAACCTTAAGTATGTAATCCTATATGGTATATACATGCACTGATTACATCAACAGCATTTTTTTACTGAACTCCGTGCAACTTCAAAGAAACTTTTAAGGCATCGACTGGGATAAGGTATATATTATCTTAGACTTGGGCATGCTCACCTGACCACAACCTTAATTTCCTCTCCTCAGTTAAATCCAGCAACTTTCAAATCTTTTCATTACCAAATGCTGAAAAACAAAAACATTTTATTGTGCCTCTGATTAGGGATTAATTTATTTGGTGGTGGCAGAGAAGTATTGTAAAATGGGCAATTTTTATAAACTTTAAGGAGCATTTCACGGTTTAGTATGAGGATACCAACAATTTCTTTCTAAAATGTATTCATTCAGTAGGGAACAACTTTTGAGAAAGTATGGACTTCTAAAAAGTGTGGCAAGAAGACAGGTGGCATACCTAGGTAGGGATCTAAACTACAGAAGATAATTATACTTAAGCTTCTTCATGGACAAAGGTTTCTGTGGTTTCCTTATTTCCATTAAGTCTGTAATCTTTTATGATGATCATCTCATTAAAATTCACCGCATGTTGATTTGCATTTCCTCTGTGGAGTTGGTCCCTCTTCCATGTGCATGTTACTTTCCTATTCTCTAGGCTGATCTTGATTTGATTGAAATAATGTAGAGTCAAAATAGTGGCCTAAAAATATAATATCTTTTATTCCAAACATGAGATAATTAGCCTCAGTAATCTACAATGGAAACACTAATACAAGGAGGGATGCCCACTTAGACTCACAAGCAGAGAAAACATCCCATCAACACTGATCACCATTTTTATGACTTTGGAAGAATATGGCACAGATAAAGGATTTTGGAAACAGAGACTTTGATTGAATAATAGCATTTCTGAATACTATATGACCTGAACAATCACCTTACCCACCCTCTCTCACACACATATCATCATTATCAATTTTCTAACTTTACTTCAAGCCTTCTACCATTCTGCTAAATATTCACTTAATAGCACCACTTTTTCCAGAGTCAAGTCTTTCAGAGTTTGCAAATAGATCCATTCTTAATATGTATTAGATCAGGGTTAAAATCTCACTAACATTGTAATGAGTCAATGCCTGCAGATATAGGAGGGAATTTAAAGCAAATCTCTAAGTAATCCAAAGATATTACATAATCAATTCAGATAATTTAACTTATATATATATATACATATATATATATACATATATATTGAAACATAATCCTCTTCTGATGTTGTAGGAAAACAAAAGTCAATGTCGAAAGTTTTTAATGACTCAGGTACAAAATACAACTTCATAAACATAAATGTGGATATAAAACAACTCACATTAAAATATGGGGTAGTAGAAGTTCAAAGAAGAGCAAGCACATGAAAGAGCAAACCAATGGTAGCATCACATGCTCTCTTTGACATATTCATGGAAATTTCTAGGCTCCAATTCACTTCACCTGTGAGAAAGAACTGACTGATCTTAATTTGGAGCATAAGTAGTGATGGAACATAAATTCTACATCTTTTTATTGTAGACCACCTGGTAAAGTTTTAGTTAATAATTGAGAATGAATCAGGGCATTCGAGAATAGCTGGAGTAGCCCAAATCTACTGCAAATCCAGAAGGAATTCAATAGACTCCCTCCAATGCTGATCATGAGTATGAGTAGAGAGATTGTCATGGAGTTAAAAAAACAATTGGTTTTCTAAAAGGAAACCTCTGGTAGTCAAATTGAGTTTTCTTTGCATATGCTAGAAATAAAAATGATAATCATATCATGACATAATATAAATTATTTCTTGGGATGCAGTTAAACTTTGGAACTTAGTAACCCCAATTTTAAATAATTCTTGTGGGGCAAAAGGAGTTGGTAGTGCACAGTGAAATATTTTATCAGCTAAACTCACTTATCCCCTGAATTCTCCCTATCACAAAATCCTCTATATGTTAGATATAAAAATCCCATTATTTAGCCTGAGATTCAAGTTTCATTATTCCATAGGTTCGGTTAACATAATCCAAATGAAAGAATTCAGACATTTGATAAGTTCTCTACCATGCATCAAGTTCATGCCAGTTGATTAGGAGGACATATTCCAAAATGATTGACAGTCCTTTGACAATACTAATTTATTACATGTCAAGCTGCAAGATAGGCTTTTGATATACAGAAGAGAAATAATAATGAAATAAAACCAACTCTAAGTTCAAACAGGAGTTATTCTATCCCAAACAGATCCCAGATGATTATGAAAAACAGATTTGGTGAGGTACTAATAGTTACAAAAATGGTATATGGTATTACATGGATTACAAACTTCAGTGTAGTAGCCTAAGTATTCCTACCTTAGTGAAACTAAAAAAACACTATTGAACTAACACTGAAAATCACCAGAATTTGGAATTGTAAATTAGGATGGTAAAATTTTGGTATCCTTATTATTAAGGATATGATTTCTTTATTTCAAGTTGGTGGGTTTACCTTTGAGTTTCAGACCCATACGTTAGAGGAAATGTGTCATAATTGCCTCACTTTGGGTTAAATAATTGATATTTTTAACATATGAAACCTGTTATTTTGTAGCTGAGGTTTATCCTGCTGTCCTATGGCTTCATAAACTTTCCATTTTAAATTACAGAACTTTCATGCTAATTATAAACTTTTATCTTTAAAAGTGGTGGAATCTTTTAATCATTTGCTGTAGTTAGGATTCTTTTTTTTCTTCTAAAACCTTACAGAAGATGGTGCTGTTCTTAATTTTGATCAAGGGAGATTTTGCCCATCTAGCAGATGCTCACGGCCTTATTAATATGCCAGAAATTTTAGTTAAAGGCAGAATTTAATGCAAAATAAAAGTTTAAGTGCTGTCTCCCCCTTTATCAAAATTTGGCACCGTAGATTGACCTAGGTCACAAATGAAGATATGATCAGCTCCTGCACCCATTCACCCACCTAGTATCATTCTCTTCCTCTAGGATCACTGGCTGTGCTTTTAGCTTGAATATTCTGCATGGAGGATGACATGATAAGCACAAATCCCTAGAAGGGACCCAAAAGGTTAAATACGTATGGCCCAGGGATAGTTTTTCAGCAACCTTATCCTTCAGTGATAAAGAAACAGAAGAAGGGGGTAGGCAATGGGAAACGGTATTCATTATGCTCATTAAAGTGCCAGCCCATGTAAAAGGCAGTAATCACAACTATGAAATATGGAATTCTCCATAGGACCAGGTATTGTGCTTCCTCCCTACCCCCAGAAAAAAAAAAAGTGCTTTTGTCTACATTTTATAGAGACTAAGAGCGTTCATATAACTTGTATAGTAAATAGTAATAATACTGTGATTTGAAGCAGGCAAGTCTCATCCAAAGCCCATGTTCATAATCCAGAGGCTTTTAAACTTTGATCTGTAAGCCAAGAACATCAGCATCTTCGAAGAATCTCCTGGTGAGCATACTTTCTGGCCTCAACAGCCAAAGAATTTGATTCAGGAAACCTGGGGCTCCTGGAAATCTGCCTATGTCTCCTTTTATTCCTCCTTCTCCATTTCCTCTTCCTTTTTCTCTTCCCTCTTCTTCTCCTCCTTCTCCTCCTTCTTTTTGATGGTTCCTAAAGTGATTCTGTCACTAATGCATCCTTGAAAGTCGCTGCTCTCACCAGTGCTCCCAATATTGTTTCCATCAACTCACGCTGGCTGTCTGAAGGGTTCAGAGCAGGGAGTGGACAGAGCTGCTCCCAGGAGAGGTGAAAGGACTGGAGCTTCCAGTCTATTCCCCCAGGCCTGAAGGCACAACATGCCAATATATAGAGGGCCAGTCCCCAAGCCCAGTGGGACAGGTATTTCCTCAGTATGCCAGTTAGAACTCCCCCACTGAATGTCCTAAGCCAGACAGAGAGAGCCCTGCACCATGCAGTGATGAATGCCCTGAACCCAACAGGGCAACACAGAAGAAAAACAAAGAACAAAACTATAGAAATGACTGCCTAGGCCCAAGTCTCCCCAGAAAATGCTGGCACTGAGGGGAATCTTTTTTTTTTTTTCATATTATTAAATTTATTTTTTCCCATTTATTTATTTTTTATTTATATATATTTCACATCATTTTAGTCCCTGACTGAGGATAATCTTACTCATCGATCCAGTCTTGAAGATCAGCAAATTACCTTTGGGGCACATGTAACTCACTCAGAAATGAGAGTTTGGAAAAGAGAACATTTTTTCATTGGTTCATGAGGGGCATTTTCGTAATCTTGATAATAAGAAGTTAGCCCCTAAGCTAGCAAACACTCAACAGATACATTCTTTGAGTTCTCTGTGGAGTAAGAGCCAGATGGGGCAAGGTCTACCTTGAGGCTCTCTCACACAACATTGCTTGTAGCTTATAAATCTGAGTTTGCATTCTGGCTCTTTCTCTCACCACGTTTCAGACCTTGAGCCAAAGCAAAGATTTCACTTCTGCAAGTCTAATCACATGCACCTTTTTGTAGCTTAAATTAGATAATATGTTGCATAGCAAACAAATACCCTTTAAATATTGGCAGTTATCCCAACTGCATGTAATGAAGACACTGTGGCTCAGTGCCCCCCCCCCATTCCTATATTGCTAGGATCCTACCTTAAGCAATGATTTGTGACTGGTCACTTCTTTTTTGAGTAATGAGGGGCCTCTCTGATGCTGGCAGACACCCTAAACATCTCACTTCTACTAGGTTCCCAAGTTGGAAACTCAGGAGTCACACTATTGCTCTTGCCAACCATGCTAGGAGTCTTAATGCTCTGTGCGCTCTCTTTCTCTCTCTCTCTCTCTCTCTCTCTCTCTCCATATCCTTTCCAGTGTGGAACATACTCTATTTTTCACCCTCTAAGTTCTGATGAACTTTCTCCCCAAAATCAGGTCTCTGCAAAGAGGCTTGTTCCTTCCTAAGGATTTATCTAATACCAGAGTCTGGATTAGGTATCCTCCAACAGTTTTCAGTATCCTAGGCTTTCAATATCATCACAGCCACAGGTATTCATCACTGTTGGGTGTTCCCTTGTCCTGATGAAGGTTTCTTATACTTGAAGTGCTATGATAAAAACTCTAGTTATGTCCACAACACAGAGCACAGACTCTCTTTGTAGTAGTCATCAATAATTATTTGTTGAACGAGAGACTAAATTTTAGATCTTTCCTTTTTAAAACAAAAAATGATAGAAGTAGGTAGAGCTCCCTTCTTATTTAAATGAGAACATGTGTTATTCTAACATCATAATTCTGTTTTCACCTGAAGAACAGTGATGGTTTCTGGCTCAGGACTGTACAGAATGGGAATGTCAGTACAGTGCAAGGAAAAAAGATAAGAGGTAAGAAGCACAACACCTAAGTTCTACTCACCTGTGACACTCTGAAAACATCACTTCATATATTCAGTTTTTCATTTGTAAAAAGAGGATTGGACAAGGACAACTTCCATAACTCTAAAATTCTGCAT
This sequence comes from Uropsilus gracilis, assembly GCA_004024945.1. NCBI lineage: Eukaryota > Metazoa > Chordata > Mammalia > Eulipotyphla > Talpidae > Uropsilus > Uropsilus gracilis. The sequence goes on from PVHY01004185.1 coordinate 43,970, forward strand.
AATAACAGAGTGAGAGCATGTCAGACTTGGAAACAATGACAGTGCGTGATGGGCTGAATTCAGGACCATGATAATAATGATTGATGCATGTCCCAGACTTCCAAGTCCACATCCTCTATTTTTTTTGCAACCTATTCTTACCTTCTCTGCACATTATGCACAGCACTTTGCATTAAGAAACTACTTAGTGCAAGTCCCACTTGTATAGAGAGGGGTCTTTTTTTTTTTTTTTTTGAGACTAGGTCTGGCTATGTTGCCTAGGGTAGTCCCCATCCCGCGGACTCAAGCGATCCCCAGCCTCAGTCTCCCAGGGATGACAGGCACCAGCCACCATGTCTGGCTATTTTTGGGGGACCAGGTCTTGCTATATTGCCTAGGATAATCTCAAACCTGCCAATTCAAGTGAGCCCTGGCCTCTTGCTTCCCAGCGATGAGATTACAGGTGCATGCCACCACACCTGGCTTGAGAGGGGTCATTTTCTTAATGGCTTTAGTCTAGGCATTTAGTCAAAATAAGTTAAAAAGTTGATGGTAAAGGAATAAGGAATTGAACAAAATACTCATTCCTAACTAAGAGTACATAATGAAGTACTTTAAAGAAATTAAATGATTCCTGCTGTGAGATCTCCCTCATCACCTGAGACAGAAGCCGGAGTCACCCCAGATGCCTTCCTGATTTTTTTAGATCAATCACATTTAGCATAATTAATAACTCTCACTTGATCTATAGAAGCAGCCTCCTTTTGTATCCTGGCTTATAACCTCATTCCTCTACAGGACAGTTTTCATGATATCTAGAAGGCAACCTGGTAATATGCATCAAAGATATTGTAAATGTTCTTACTCCTTCAGTCAACAGTTAAACTTTTAGGAATATATCTTAGAAATCCATCAGGTATGTGTGTATATACACAATAATATTCAGTAGATTATTATTTATGATTATAGAACGCATGGAAAAATACATATGTCCAAGAACTATTAGAGTATTTCTGTACGATGGAATGCTCTGTAGTCATTAAAAATCATTTTGTAGAAGAAAATTGATAGGAGAAACTTTTCAAAATACATTTGGTATTAAGCAGAAAAGCAGATTATTAAGCACAAATACAATATGAAACCATTAAATATATAGGTACATACCTATGTTATATATACATAGATATAGAAAATTGACCATAAGACACTACACCAAAATTTTAACATTAGTTACCTGAGTTGCTGGAGTATAAGTATTTGGGGGCTTTCTACTATATGCATTCAGTGTATTTAATTCTATAGTAGAAAATAAATTATTAAAACATGATCACACACAGAGAGGGAAGGAGAAAATAAAAAAAAATAGTCACACAAACCTGATCATGTCATCTTTTCAAGAGACACCCATTCCCTCAAAATATGAAGTTCTGAACTTGGTGTCTGAGGACCTTTTCTAACACCAGGGCAACCTCTGCATCCTCAGGACCTTGGGTGCCCTTCCATTCACTTTCCTCTCCGGTATTATCCTACCTGCAGTGACTTTACTCTGCATTTCCTCTACTTTTCTGTGAATGCAAAGCTCCAATCTGTATTTCAAAAAGTATCCCACCGAGGCTGACCACTAAGAAATGTCTTCTTCCTCCTCCATCCCAGTCTTCATAAGAGGTCACTGTCTCCTCAGGGATGCCAGCAAGTATTTCCATGTTTGCATGCAACCCTGTCCACCAGAGCTGTAATACGGATTTTCCTGTCTTCCCTACCACAAAGTGTGTTCTGAAAAAGCAGGGACTAAGCTTTGGGTTCCCCAGAATCAAACACTAAAGCAGAAATATTACATAGATCCAAAAGTATGTGTTGCATTGAAACAGTTGACAGAAATTGTCTGGAATTTTGGTAGTTATGCTTTCAGTTTACAGTCCACTTTGTCTAATTTATTCCAGGTTCTGAACTTTTGGACCCAACAAAATTTGCATGGACAAACTATACAAGCTTAAGCTCCTTTCAAAATAGCTTATTTCCAAGAGACAAGCTTGTTAAAATAGAAAATGACCCACTTATACAAATACAGCTCTGATGTCAAGAAATGAAAAAAAAAAAAAACTAGTTTCATTGTTATGAGTAAAATGATTTTGAGATCTAAATAAAAGAAAGTATAGAATTTGCCACAGTTAATTCATTTTTGGTTAAATGCTTCGATAACAAAAAAATATAGCCTTTTCTATCAACTCTAAATAATTGGAGTTGATTTAATAGTCACACTTTCAGGATTACATTTTTCTGTGTTAAATACTTTCCTCCCAAATAACTACAAATTGCTTCAGTCATGCCAATTTTACAAATGGTAAAGTATATCCAAGAATATCATAAAACTGGAAATAAAAATTATTTTTAGTTTGGTCCCTTTACCAGAACTCTCAAATTTGGAATTAAAATATCATTAGCATTTACAAAATAGTTTTATACTGTTCTTTTGTCACATGATCATAATATGGATGACTCCGCCTTGAACACAAACCATATTTAGGATCACTTGTGATCATCTTAACAACTATTACAGCTTCTGTTTGTTTTCAAATTTCTCTTCCCTGTACTGTTCATGTATATACCAGATGGCTGGTTAAAGGGAAATTGCCCTCTAACTTAAAAACAGTAAATTATTGACCAATGAAGAGCAGATCAAGAGATATAAAAGTTTTTACTAGTAATAGTCACAGAATAATATACAGAGCTGACTGAAAAATTTCCCAGCTCCTGCATCTGTATTCTTGAAATAGCTTATATTAAAATATAGCAACATTCAATAAGAACATTCTATGCTATTATCTTAACACGAGAGCAAGCTGGTCAAGGCAGCAAAAGGAAAAAAAAAATGTGTGAGATCAAGAAGAGCAACAGATGAAATTATTCAGATTTTTTCTTTATGTAGCATAGCTAAAACTAGCTTCATTCTTCTAGGCCCTCAATGATACTCTACCAGGCATTAATTTGAAAGCCTCAAGCCACCTTGAGTCACTCAATAGAAACAAAAATCTAAGCAGGAGGCAGAGAAGACTAGCAATTTTTTTTTTAAGAAATGCAATTGGAGAACATAAGATGTGTTTTGTTCCACTAGAAATATGACTCTTCATTTTCCCAATCTAACCAGGGCTCATTCGTGCAATATGAATAATATAACTGTAACTCATCAGAATTGTCTACATTTTAATTTGAAAAACAGTTCCTATGTTCATCTTTAATAGCCTGTCTTTGGACCAACAGAGTTACAAAAGAAGTCATTTACAGTGGCATAATTAAGGCCTATGAGAAGCATATTTAGTAATGTGGTGCCGTTCTTCTTTTCATCCAATGGCCTCGCTGGTATATAGATCCACCATTTGATCAGTGCAGCTGGCCCCAGGGGCTTCATGGTCTGCAAGCCACAACCTACTAATAAGCACCCTCCAGCTTGTTTGTTAAACAGATCAGTCCTGGCAGGCACCCAAAAACTCCAATCCTTGAAACTTGGAGCTCTTTAACTTGCAGGGCCTATTGTGTGGCAAGCAAGAGAATAAACTATGTAGCTCATAAATGCAGAGCAATTATGGATCAGTTAGTAATACAGCTTTGGCTCAAGAGATTGCTTACCTAAACCAAATAGAGGCCTAATTTATTTTTGTATTGTCTTTGTTAAAAACCAAACAAACAGCTCTACAGAGCTTGTATACACGGTAAAGAAAATGGTTCCATTTTCCTTATAAACAAGATGGCAACGATCTGCTAAAAGAAATCATCCTCAGTAGCTGAAGGTTCTTGTTCAGAAGTAAACCATTGTTTGTTATGGATTCATTAGCTTGCTTAAGGAAACATAGTAATGTTTTTTGATATAAATTTAATGTGCTGCAGGCTGGAAAGCTATAGGGTACACATTCTCATTACAAACACCAGATAAAATTCTTTCAACGTCAAGCTTAAGAATATAAAAATGAAGCAACCATTGTTTCAAAGAAATGGTAAAGTAGCTTGAGTTGTGTGCATTGATCTGCACAAAACTATGATATGGAGGTAGACTTCTTTTGGAAAGCGCTGTCATAATCAAATTAATAATCGACCAACTTGTGGGTCCATATACAAAAAATAGAACCAAAAAAAAAAAAGCTTTTAGAGCTCTTAGCATTACCATTCTTGAAAATGGCCTAGGTTAACACGGAGTAAATATGTGTTTTAATCCATAGTTGATATTTTTCTTACTTTTGAGCATGTATATTGGTTAAGTGTATTAAGTAACAAAACATAAGCCCTTAAAAGGTGAGAAAACTTGGCAATCTTCATTTTAGGAAATCTGTAACTTTGAAGATATCCATACAGATAGTAATAAAAAATAAAAATGTAAGTTAATTTGCTTAGTGAGAGATAGCATATTGTCCTGGTGCCATCATTTATTAATGATGTGATGTTAAGAAGTAACATACTTAAGAAGTAAATTACATTAAGAAGTAAACCTCAATACATTACATTAAGAAGTAAACCTTGGTCTACTCATCTGTTAACTTATCTTGTCTATCTCATGGAGATGTTGAGCAGAAGTCAGTTAACATAGTTAACTTAGTTACACTTGGTCATGTGTAAATTCTTGTGAAATAGAAACAACCTTGAAGAACTCTCAGGTAAACTTTTGATAATCAGTAGACAGATTCTTTGGGACCAACTTTTAATTGTATGAATCTATTTAGGGATTGGAATATTGGTTTAGGACAAGTAGAGAATGTTATATGGCCTTATATAACTTTTTAACTTGTTAATTTTTTTTAACCCTTAACTTTACATAACAGAATGAGTATTTGAGACAACCTGATGACCAGAAGCTCTGGTGGTCAGTCCCAATCTTGGACCACCCAAGTAGGCATGCACAAGTAGGCAAGAGGACATTTTAAGACTTTCCTTGAGAAATGGCCAGTGTTTATCCTCCTGTTTATATCTTAGGTAGTACATTTGTCAGCTATTGTTTCAATAATGTTATATAACAAGTCACTTCCAAAATTCTATAGTTCTGTATGTTTAGCATTTATTTCTCACTCACAGATTGACAGGTGTCCGCAGACTGGTCAGGTGAGGCTCTAGGATTTGGTCTTTGGGTTCCAGGGTCTAGGCTACAGCTTGGATGAAGGTCTATTCCACACATCTTTTAACCTTCCCTCAATCAGTGACTACCCAGGGGATGTTCTTTTAATAGCAAATAACAGAGTTTAAAGCATTGGCCCAATGTGCACACACTAACATTTCTACCCCTGTTCCATTGACCAAAGTCAAGTGATCAAGGGCAAGAAAAGATATTCCAAAATTTCTAGCAAAAGAAGCTTTAAAATTATATGGTAAAAAGGTCTTAGAGACTAATCCTGATGCAAAGAAAGCATAAGAAATTGGAAGAATGATCTAATCTACTACACATATTTTATAAGTGATTATATTACATACATATGTGATTGTATAATATATATTACACATCTTAAAATGATATATGCATATTATATCTATTTTATAAATAGATAAATCTATTATATAAATACATAGTATATAAAATATACAGTATATATATCATAGCTATTATAGGATATATATAACATTGTATACATATTCAAATTTTATATGTTAAACACCATTAATAACTTTTACATACACTTATATGGTCATCCATATATTTACTTCACATATATTTATATGGTCATCCATAATTTAAATAACTTAGGTGACTGCTGAGCACTTGGAATGTTGAGCAATGGAATGCGTGACTAATCCAAACTGAGATGTGCAAGGGAGTGCAAAACACACACCAGATTTTGATGACTTAGTATTTTAAAAAGGAATTTAAGATAGCTCATAATAATATTTGTACATAAAAGTATTTCTATCACATTCTTATATTAGAGTTTGATGCTTGACATGACACCAAGGGTGAGGAAGAGGAAAGCATGACAGATCCTCTTCTTCCATAGAACTCTTGCTACCTTTTTAAAGAATAAATATTTTATATTCTAAACCAACTCCTGAAAATAGCAAATATCAGGATGGAAGTCCTAATTCACAAATCTTTTTCTCAATTTTCAGCATATGGATAATAGCAGATCACCCTTGCCCTTTCCTAAAAAATGCGCTGTCTTGGATTTCAAAGTGGTGCTGAATCAATCTCGATTTTATTGAGCTCTGCTTTACTTATGGCTCCTCATAGATTCCTAAATTCTGCCTCTAGCAGAATACAACTCTACCTGGAAGAATGCTTTTAAGTACAATGTTGTCCAAATCATTAGAAGTCAAAAACAAAGGAATTCCATAAGAAAGGTAATAGTTACTGCATAGATTCATATTTTGCAATACACTCTTAAAAAAAAAGTAATAACAAAGAAAACTACATTAAAAACATGCTGTCAGTCAAAATAAAGAACAGAAAATATCCAAACTTGAATTACCATAGGTAAAAAAGATACATCAAATCCCAGCAAACTCCCTTCATGCTCTGCTGTCTCAAGCACAAGGGGAGAACAGCATCTGGGGAAGACTTCAGGGAAGAAAGAGGGGCCAAAGGCACAGATTGCTCTAGATTATGGAGAGAGAAAACCAAAATGCTAAAAAAACAGTCCTGGAAGATAGGAGCAGAATAAGGGAAAAGTCTTAAAAAGTGGCACCTTGGAAAGACAACTTTTCCAGAAAAAGTAGGATAAGTAGGAAAAGAGGGCTTCTAGAAAACTGCACGATGAAAGGGATAAAAGCAAGAGTGGAAAACAGAATAATTAAAGACAAAAGAATATTTAAAACAATCAAAGATCACATTACTCTTTTTCTTGTTAATGCCCTCAACACACACACACACAGACACACACACACCCCACTAAAAAAATTTTCCTTACTTTGCTACACTAACAGCAGAGGGAGCCCTTGAACTAGGAATCTTGCAAACAAACCACCCAAAACACCATTTCTATTTACAGAAAGGAAAAAATGCCAATGATTTTTATTTAAGAGAAGAAAAAAAAAATGCCCATGAAACAAAGATTAAAAAACTGTTGGTGAAAGTTACTGCCCATTTCCCCCCACATACATACAGAGATACCCCTTCGTAAGTCAAAGGACTGTTCTTATGAGTCTGTACTGTTCTGATTTGATACCTACCTCAGATAAATGTTCTCTTGTGAAGTTATGGTTCCTAGAAATAAGAAACAGAACCACCGCAGCTGATCATAACATGAAAGGGAGATGGTGATGGGCTAGTCTATGAAAGTTGGTGAAAATAGAAGTATTCAAGATATATTCTAAAATAGTACCAGAATTGTTTATAAACTGGATATGGTGAAGAGGGGAAAAGTAAAGAATATATCCTAGAACTCTGGTCTGGACAATAGGGAAAATATAATTACTCATGGAAAGAACAAGAATCAGGAACTTAGTCATATTAAGCTTTAAACAGCTTCTAAATATACATTTAAGAATGTCATGGTTTTTGATGTTATTATAAATTAACTATATTCTTTTAATTTAACTTCTAATTGTTTCTACTAGTATTTAGAATTATTGTGTATATATATCCCTTATATCCTACTACTTTGATAACCTCATTTGTTCTGGTCAATATTTCACATATATCTTAGGATTTTCTCCATATAGAATCATGCCATCTATGAACAAAGGCTGTTTTATTCTGTACAGTCTAATATTCATGCTTTCATTTCTTTTTCTTGCCCTATTTCTCTGGCTAGGATTACTAATATAATTTGAATCTGATTACTGTGAGTATATACATTTGTGTTTTTCCTATTTTAAAGGGATGATATTGTTATGTGTGATATTACAGATTCTGTATCCTTTCTATCAGGTTAAGTTCCATCTGTGTCAGTTTGACTCTCAAAGAAGCAGTTGCCAAGGTGGAATGTGATATGCACGGGGAAATGACTGGGGAAAACCCATGTGAAAAATAAAGAAAGGAATTGAAGCAGTCATATCTGCTTCAGTTGTGGAGCTATGAAAGGAGAGTAGGGAGTCTTGGTGGCTAAGCAGGTAGTATGAAACACATCTTCATTCTCAGGAGATCACTAATTATATTCTCCTCATGCTACATTGATGTGAATAACCATTCAAAGTTACAGCAGAGAAGGAGAATACCAGGAAATGTTCCAGTGGATCACTTGGGTTCCAAGTGGTCTTTTTCTGTCACCGTTGTGTAAAACTAGCCATGATAATTTCTGCTAACTAGGGTCAATTATCCTTGCCAAAGACAGATTCTTCTTTTTTTCTTTTTTGCTAGACAGAAGCCAAGAGTGCCCCAGAGGCAATTGTCAATCACAGCTCAATGTTACTTCTGCTAGAAGAGTGCACCTTCTTTGGTTTCAGAAAACTACAGGACTCATAGATTTAAGAATTTAAAAACACAAAGTCTCAGGCTGTTTAGAGGTCAGTGTGGTTAGATTTATCTTGGAAATAAAGAATTCAAGTTGTTGAGACTATACACAGCCTCCATCGCAGCCACTCTGGCCACTATAAATATTCCAGTCATGCGAGTTCCAGGGAGATCAATATTAGAAACTGGTTAATGTCAATCCCCCATGCCATTTTATCCACTGATTGAAAATTTTATTAATTTATGATAAAAAATTTATATTTCATGCCAACATGTCATATGTCCATCTACATGTCATCCTACATGTTATCTTCCAGTGTTTTTCTTTCTGACGTATGACTAAATAGCCAGTTCATTAACTACAATCTCACTTAGGATCATTCATTTTTTTTAGGCCAACATAGGTTGTGAAAAGAAGTCTTATTAATTTTTATCTCTGTTCCTTTTAATACAATGCATCTTCATTTTGCTCAATGTTTTAGCTATTACTTTTTATCCTGGCTTTTAAAAGTGTGATTAGGATATACATCAATCTGCTTTGTGTTTCCTCTGCTGGGGTTGGCTGAATATCTTGGATCTGTTGATTTATAGTTTTCATCAAAGTTTGAAAGTTTTTGATTATCATTGTTCTGTTCTACTTTCTATACTACAAGTATATGGACTATTTAATATCCCACAAATGACAAAAATTCTGGAAGTTTTCTTTAGTCTTTTGTTGTTGTTGTTTTATTTTCATGTCTATTGCTATTTCTTCAGATTCACTATTCTTTTCTTCTCCATTGTCTAATCTGCTGTTAATCCCATTCAGAGAATTATTCATTTCAGGGGTTGTGGTTTTCATTTCTAAAAGTTTCACATTTTACATATAATTGATTTTCCCCCTCACTGTATACATTTTTTAGGTTATCTATTTTAATATTCATTTCTGCTAATGCTATTACTGCTATAATTTCTTGACAGCCCCTTACTGTGATACTAGTTATATTTTCCTACTTCTTGGAATGTGTAATAATTTTTAACTGAACGCTAAGCAATGTGAATTTTATGTTGTTGAGTGTCTGGATTTTATTGTACTGCCATTGAAAAGTTCAAGGAAATTGTAGGATTGACTCTAATTGTTTCCCTTCTACTGATGATTATAAAACTCTACTTATTGTCCAAAATTTGAAAATACATGCTTCATAATTTTTATATTTTTCTCATTATTTAAAGTGGAAGGAAGCTTACCCTTGTCACTCAGTCATGAGCTGGTACAGAATTTGCTAACTAAAAAGTCAAATGTTTGAGTCTGAGTCTAGAACCCATATGAGAAGTCTAGTCTGAAGGTATAAATCTGGAAGCCATGTGGTGCAAGTATTTTTCCAGAGTTGATTATATACATGAGCTTAATGCTTTTTTTCCAACCCTTTATGCAGCAGGGTGAGAACTAGGGGCTAATCCAAGTTAATAATAGTCTCTTCTATTTACTCCAACAGGAAAAGAATATATTTCTATCTGTGCCATTAGAGAGTAAGTATTGAGAATAGATCAAGGGTTTAAGCCCTGGATAGCCTAATAGAGATGAGGTGACTGAGTAAGCGAGGACAATCTGTAAAGAGACTGAGAAGTGTCTATGCAGTGGGAGAAAACAAATATTTCAAATATATTGAAAGCCAAGTAAGAAAGATGTTTTAAGAAGGCTGACCAAATGGTGTTAGAGGTTAAGTACAATGAAGAATGTGAACTGACCACTAGATAAGGCAAGATGGAGATAGATAGTTGGTGACACAGCAAGAGCATTTTCTTTTATTTTCTCCACCTCCTTCCCTTTCTACTCCTTCTCCTCCTTATTGAGTTAGAACTGGTTTATAATGTTGTTTGTCTGCAGAGGTATAGGTTTTCCCCCTTCAGGAGTTACTACCCCAAATTACTGTGTATAGTGCTTTTGCAGTCATCCACAGACGTATACAGAGTGATGAATATATTGTTTCCCAAGCGCACATTACCCAGTAAGGAAAACAAGGCAATATTCTGCCTTGTTTCAGCTCCGATAACGTCCAAATGTCCTTTTCATGGTCTGTTTAGTGTCACAGTTTTCAGCTTAAAAAGTCCCTGAAGTATCGGGTTGAAGTGCTATCTAGTGTTCTAAGAACTAGAAGTCTTTAATGTACCTAGTGAAGAAAGCATGTATGTTAAATAATCTGTTTTTCAGGTTATGGGTTGCAAGTTAATAAGTATATGACACAAAACACCTGTAAACAGAAACAGACTTAAAACAAGGTTACGTACTACTGATCAGTTTACAAAATGTCATGACCAGCAGCTCACAGGATCCTAAGCCTGTATGTGTCCTAGGATTAGTGGTTCAATACTCATTAACTCCATCTTCTTGGTGACTTTATAAGGAAACAGTGTCAAACTAATGAGAATTGACTGTATAGTATTTACCTTGAAAAGAACATACAGGGTAGTATAAAAAGTCCCAGTCCAGGAATTTTGAGACATTGGTCCTAATTCTAGTTCTTCTAACAAATATTAGTTGTGCGTCCTGCAGTGAATACTTTGCCCTCAGTTGCAAATGGCGTTTTATAATTAGATTAGTGCGAATGTCTCTGAAACTCTTGCATCTATGATCATCACACCAGTGAGGGTAATTATCAACATATCTCTTTCTTCTTAGAGTCTCCCCTGTTTTAGATCAAACCAACCCTCTCCATAAGAGGGACTAGATAGAGAATAATAATCTTACAATAAAAGTGAGTTGCAGGTTCTAGAGAGTACCACAAAGATAAAATAAATACACTAGTTTTTTTTTTTTTTTAATCTGGGAAATTGTCCCAGGAAAGGAGTTGCTTATTACTTTGGAAGTCATATCAAAATAACCCCCAGCTGTTAACAGTACATGTCATATTAAGAAATAGATATTAATGAAGAATTTTTAAAAGAAAACAGTTACCATAATAGGGTACAGCCTTCTGATGACAGCTTTGAATACAGAGTGCCAAAATGCAGCCAGACTGAGTGAGGTATGGGCACATTACTAAAAATACAAGGAATACAGAGAGTACGGTCAGGTGGCAACCTGAATTCACACTCAGGTTTTTTAATATCAGAAGCAAGAAGTCATTTGCAACTCTTTCTAAAGGATGAGGCTCTGCTAAGTGTTAAGAATACAGGCCCATATGTGTAATGACAGAAGGTGAATATCTTATGGAGGGTTTGAGGGGGCAGGGAGGCAATTGAAAAATGAAACAAATTCTCTGCATAATTTGCTTTTTTTTGCTTTATTAGAAAAACATTTATTAATAGAAACTTGGGAATCAGGAGTAGAATTTTTTAATTAGTTTTTCTCTGAGTCGTCTTTGGGGCTTCGCATGAACTTAGATATCAGATTTTTGGGAGTCACAGGTCTTTGATTGTATGATGTTGTCTTGCAACACTGCAAGTGGTTGATCAGTTGTCCTGAATCAGTCAGATCCCCAGCCGGAAATTGATGGCAAAAATCAAATTAGGAGAAAGCCAGGAGGGTTGTGAAAAGGACTGTATAAAAAGAGGTGTGAAGTTATCAGGACGATGGTGTGGTACTCTAGGACTAGTAATAACGTTAACACCCTGTCTAAAAAGAACCAGAAAGAGGTGGATTTTCAGAGACTGAACTTATAGAACAAAGAGGAGAGACTTAGTGACACCCAGTCAATTATCAGCCAGCCCAAGGCAAGTCCACAGGAAGGGAACTAAAAGAATGAAGACAATAGATACCTTAATCATACTGCATCCCATCCTACTGTGGCTAATCTATGGCCCACACTGCACAGACCTAAGCTTGAGGGTAACAGTCCTGGTCATAAAACCCAGATGGGTAGGTCCAGGAAGTATTCAGGCAGATTCAGCATATTACTTTCCAAGGAGAGGCGTAGTAGTGAATATATACTATGGGTAAAAAAAAAGAAAAAAGAAAGAAAGAAAAAGAAAATGAGCATGAATGTAAATCTGTATCTAGCTAAAGCTAAAACTCACCAGCTCTGCACAAACCTTAGGGATGCAATAGTAAATATGAATTTTTATTCAGCATTGTTCTATTTTCAATTTTTTATTAGGCAAATTTTAATAGGGCAAGATAAACATTTTTTCAGAACTGTCAGCTACTAACTTGCTCCTGCTGTCACTGCACCATTTGGGATATTAAATCGACATTCACTTCAACTGGCACTTTTAATAATACCACTTATCATTTATAAACTAAGAATAATAAGTTCCAAAGAATATTTTGAATAATGTCTTCTAAAAGAAACCATACACCTAGGAGCTACATCCTTCAGCTTCAAAACCTTTCAATGGTTGGCAAACTGTACCAATCATTTTAATAATTTTCTAAAAATTTATGATACTTATATGAGATTCCCAAGACTGCTAGAATAATATATCACAGACTGAGTGACTTAAAAATAACACAAATTATTGTCTCACAGTTCTGGGGGCCAGAAGTCTGAAGTATAGAAAGTGGAGTCACATGGCTCTGCATTCTCAGGTCAATTTCTTCCTCATCTCTTCCTGGCTTCCCATGGTGACTCCATCTTGGCAATCCTCAGCTGGCAGCAGATCATACTGCCTCTGTTGTCACAGGGAAGTTCCCCTGGTGTGTCTCTATGTTTTCACATTTTCATATGAGGTCACTGGTCATATTGCATGAAGGATCCACCCTACCACTGGATGACATCATCTTAGCTAATGATATCTGCAATGATGCAATTTCCAAATAAAGTTACATCCTGAGGTCCTTGGAGTTAGGATTCAAAATATCTTTTAGGGAGATAATTCAACCAATCACCATATCCGCAGACTCAAGGTAATAGGGCATTGCTTCTAAAAACATTCTTGAAAATAGTTTTCTAGGACAGTGAGAACAAATGCGCTTGTGATATTGAGTCAAAATGGGAGAGAAGCCTCTAACCAGCAAGTCACAGGGAAAAGCAGCATTTTTAAAATGCGGCTTCCACCGCCCAGCTTCTTACCAGATTCGTATCACCTGGGTATAGCAGTTTGCTAAAGTCACAAAGCAATTAAAACAACAGGGTTTTATCTACAAGGGAAATTTACCCGGAAAATGAAAAGTCCTTATTGCCACAAGTGGCCAGTTATTTTACCCTAAGTGCTGTTTAGTCAGAAGTTCCCAAACATATGTCCAAAATGGCACCCCTCCAAACCTGCAAAGTCCAGTCCTTTCCAGTATCTTCTCTTTGCTTCTTCTCTCTCCAGTGTTCTAAGCTGCTCAGCTTCTCCAAGGCTCTTCAAACTTTTCCAACAGATGCTGATGCAAACTCAGCTTTCCAAGTATGCCACCTTGCTGCAGCTCCACACACTTCCTTTACCAGGCCTGACACCAGCAGCATCTGACTAAATTCACCCGGCCTGCCCATAACAACCCTTGGTCACCCCTGGCCAGTCATTCTGGCATCCATCTCCACACCAGCTACTTCTCTGCTGGCCACTCTCCCACCATGGCACCTTGCCACTACCAGCTCACACTTCCAGGGGGCTTCCTCTGGTCAGGTCATGTGGTTCTATTCTATCAGTCTGCCATTCTTGTCTCTTCCCTTCTCTCTCCTTGCTCATCCCTTTTATCTGCCCTTTTCCTGCTTCTAGCTTCTTCTCCTGGGTCTTTCTTTCAAACCCCACCCACCAACTGCGCCACTACCCTGTATCACTTGGAGGTCCATATTCTCTAATTTTTCTTCATTTCTTCACATTCTATTAATTCTTTATGATAGCTGGATTATGAAGTTAATTTATCACAGGTATTACTCTATTTGAGTGAGGAGATTTTTCTTTCTGGTAAAAATTTAAGCCAAAAGTGCTTTCCTCCCTGTTCCAGAAGGAATATCTAACATCCTCACTATGGGTTCTCAGACTCAGAATTGTGGCTGCCATTTTGTGAACTAAGCAGTGAACATACATATCCAATATATCTGCTGCCCATGGTGTAAGTGTAGATTGTAGTCTCTGTCCAAACGGATGATTCAAAGTTGAATTGGCCTTTCCCAAGGGAAAAGAGCTGGGCTAAGAGCACTGGAGGGCTGAGGGGAACATGGCCTTAGAGCATAAGAAGGGTCACTGATACAGAGGTGGGCAGCTGTGCTCAGACAGGACAGCAGAACAGAAAAACACATGTCTGGGTCCCTCACACCACCCTGGAGTTGGCCTCCAACTTTTTCTTACCTAAGTGAAAAAAACCTTTCTACCTTATCTGAGACACAACTCTTTGTACCATGTATGCAGCCAAATCTTTCCTAGAAGATTTGCAAAAAATTATCTCTAATCTTCCCAACAACCCTGTAAGATATGTAGTATCATTGCCTTTACAGATGAGGAAACTGAAGCACAGAGAGGTTAAGTGACTTATCCAAGGTAACCTAGCTGGGAAGAGAGACAGCCAATGTGGCAAGGATTATGAAGAAAAGCAGAGAGGCAAGCCATGTTGGGTGAGTTCCTAAACCAGCAGGTGAATCCTTGCCCCAAACATGCTGTCTCTGCTTCATATTTTATCCATGAGATTATTAGTGTGAATTAACTGAAGTCTTTTGAAGCTTCTATCACATGTAAAATGGCGTCCTGAAATGGGTATCTGCTCGTGAGGAAAAAAAAAAAATCAAGAAGCATGTTTAACAGATTTGAGAGTAGAGAAGCAGCAGCCTTAAGACCTTCTGTAACGGACAGTTCTCTTTTAATTCAAGATTGAACAGGAAACTCTCTCCTGTCACTCTCCTTTCAAAAAATATATCAACTAATTTTCCTGTTTTATGAAGTATAATGAAAATAGTAGAACTTTTATTTGACAAATGATGATCCAGAAATTGCTCTATGTCATTATATGGACCATCAACATCAACCATCAACATGGGATTAAGGCCTATTCTAGGTCCATCTTGGCCACCATGAGTCCAGGATTTTAGGCATTGCAAATGATACCCCAGCTCCTGCTTTCTTATTTGTTAGAAAATTTGGCTGGACAAGATAATATCTTTCTAAGTCGTTTTGCCATAAATCTTAATTATTCTGAGTATAAGATATCATGTAAAATGAAGAAAATGTAGAAGGCATATTCTGGGAGGTTTTTTCCCTTCATAACTTCCTGAAAAAAATTGTTGAATTGATTCCATTTTCTTGCTCTCATCCCCCCCACCCGCCTCCAAAAGAGTTGAGTGCAATAAAAACACCTCAGATTGATGGAGGCTCCTGATTACTTAGGAGTTGCTTAAATAGAACTTTACTATAATATTATTTGCCATAAAGCCTGACAAAATTGGTGGGATTAGAGTTACAGCCCTAATAATTTGCCTTTATAGATTTAACCTGAAATAACAGGCTGAAAGGACAAATAAAATTAGCAGTTTCCTGGATAATTCCTGGATAAATGTAAGTATAAAATCCTGTTGGAAAAAAAAGCAACAAGTAAGTAGCTAGGTTCAAAAGAGGCAGAGAAGGGAAGTGGCTAGGGTTACTCCAACCCTAATTAAGGGCTTGGCTCTTCTCGTTTGCTGCCTCAGAGCGCTCTGCTCCTTCTCTTGCAGTGTTAGATGTCAGAGTGACTAATGTCTTTCTTCGTGGGCAAGCTCCCTCATGGGGAACTTTGCCAGGAATCCAAAAATAAGTGAAAAGGGTGGGGGGGGGATACAAAATCTCTCAGGAGTCCAGAGAGCAATGGAGACTATGAACTTGATTTGTGTCCTTAATTCAGTCTAATTCCTTCATTCACTTATTCACTCACTCATTCATTCACTCACCCAAGTGCCTCTGTTTTATCCTGCATTTGTCCGAGGGCTGTGAGACACAGAAAGATTGAGAAACTATGGAAGTTACAGTTCTCTCTGTCATCAAGGCAATGGCAGTCTCTCAGTCTCTCTAATATTTCAGCTCTCCATCAAAAGAAGTTTATTTTTATAAAGTTGTTTTTACATCTGCATGTTGGTTTTATACTTATTCAGATCATTTTGATGTTCATCTTTATTCTGCACCTTTGCCTCTGAAACTCCCATCTTGTGTTTGTTTTTTCAATTTTTCTTTAGAATTGTGCAGATGCAATAAATTCTCCCAGCAGCAAATGACCACATTAGCAAGGAGAGAATTTTTACTTCTTTGGGCCTAGCAACATCCACTGCAACCACAACGACCAATTTCAAATCTTCATAAAAGCACCTTTTCACTAAGAGAGGCTTACATTTCACTGGTAATGAAGACTCACTGATTGTATGAGTTCATTCTTATGAGATGATAGAGGTGAAGAGGGTACGACTCCATGTCTATTCAAAGTGGGATCTTCACTTCCTTGCCTTCATTATTTCCAGCTCTTACTATCAGCAGAAGATACACATCCTCAGTCAATCACTTGCAATAAAATATTACAAGATCCCAAGCACAGCCCAAGGTTCCCAGGGGCTGCTAACATGCACTGGGTCCAAGGCTGCCATGGGAAGCTGGTTGGTGATAAAGGCAGGAACATCATCATTCACTGCTTGAAAGAGACTCTTAATTGTCCTGAAAAAGCGATTGAACAAAGATTTTTTGAAGTCCATGATGCCAATTAAACTGTTTAGTTCTTGATTCCCTGCAGAAACAATTAAGCCAAAATGATGAAGAGACGAACCTTATAGGACAATATGAATTTAAATTTGACTGGTGGGACATTATGTATATTAGTTTTCTAGGGCTGCCATTAAAAAATTGGTTGACTTGAAATAGCAGAAATTATTCTCTCATTATTCTAGAGGTCAGAAGTCCAAAATCAAGATGTTGGCCAAGCCCCCTAGACCTCTCTGAAGATTCTAGAGAAGAATCTCTCCTCATTTCTTTGAATTTCTCGGTGTTCCAGGTGTTCCTTGGCTTGTGGACACAGAGCTCTCATCTCTACTCTGTCTTCACTTCTATATTATTTCTCCATCTCTTCTCATGAAAAGACATTTGTCGTGGATTTAGGACCCAACCTTCTCCAGACTGATCTCATCTCCAGATCTTCTTTTATTTATTTATTTGTTTGTTTGTTTGTTTGTTTGTTTGTTTATTTTGATACTAGATCTTGCTGTTTTTGCCCATGGAACCACAGGCTCACTTTGCCCAGGGTACCACAGACTCAAGCAATCTCCAGCCTCAGCTTCCCAGGTAGCTGGGATTACATGTATGTGACACCATGACCAGCTATTTTTTTGGAGCTAGGTGTCGCTATTTTGCCCTGGGCCGAACTTGAACCGCACTCCCCAGTCCCAGCTGCGTTTCATAGGCTGACGCTTACAGGCATGTGCCACGGTGCCCAGCTCCAGATCTTCTAAATTAACCATACATGCTATTAACCATACATGCAATGATTTTTGAAGGCTGTATTCACAAGGTTTCATGTGGACGCATCTTTGACCTGCGACATTACTGAATTCCTTTAATGGAATCATACCCATCTCAGAAAACTTTATACCACTAAACTAATACCATTAAAGGTCTTCCGGCCCTTTAAGATAAAGATGTAATTTGCTAGACTCCCAATTCCACACACTGGGGAAATCTAATCCCTCTCCAGTTTCTGCAAGTTTCTAGAATTGGGTGAGAGAGATAGGCAATGAGTTCCATTGAATTAATTCAGCTCATGAGTTGTCTTGCTGCCTGCTGTTCTTTTCCCTTAACATAGTCATACAGAAATAGAATTTGTTCTAGTTCTTCATTTAAAAACAATCACTTATGGGACTTTAACATAAACAAAGGATTTGATTGGATTATTAATAATGGGGGGATTGAGACTATAAAAGCAAGTCCTTTTAAACAAATTAAGAATTTCCTGTTAAATTCTTTAGCCCCATTCCCTCTCAAGTGACTTGGCCACCATCTCTCTCCTTTTCTATTCCTTCTCTTTCCTTTCTATTTCTTAGTAGAACAGTTTCATTGTCTATTTTCTTCCCTTCTTCAGCAAGATCTGCCCTCAAGGCCTTAACTTTTACTCTGGAATTGTACTGAAATAGCTTTTTTTAAGGACATTTTCAACCCAAGAAGAAACCAGATATCAGCTATCAAGATTCTAGCCCCCTCTCCCTGCCTACTATAGCAAAAGATAACCTGATACGGGGACTGTGGTGAAATTGGGGGACCATGGTCCCCAGCACTAGTGGTGCTGCTTTAGAACAACAGCCATTGTGCTCTGTTGGGCAGAGACTTTGAGAAGGGAAGTTAAGCCTTCTCTCAAGAAGAGAAGAGGTTGAGAGGATTGAGGAGAAGACACAGAGACAGAGACAGGGGGTGGAAGGAGGAGGATGGTGTTGTAGCTGGGAGGCTGGAGACCTCGGAGCTGCTGCTGCCATGTGTGGCAGCAGGGCAAGGAAGGAAGGCACGCTGTGGGCTTCCATTCCCAGTCTGGGCTGGTGAGAAGCCTGGGAAGCATGTTGGAGAAACTTGCGACCTGTGTAATTGGATTTGGGAATTTGGTACTTGAGAACTTGGTTTAACTTTGAAACTGTGAAGCTTGGAAATTGTCTGGCGAACTGAAGAGAATTTGTTGTGTTGCTGTTTTCATCATGAGATGTCTGAAGTGGTAGCTGCTGTTACATTGAGTGAGTCTTGCTGATTTGGGGGCCATTCTAGAGTTGAAGCTGAAAGAATGTTGCTGACAATGCCACCCTGGTTTTCTTCCTTGGATTTGAATCTCCTGCATTGAAGGAGGAGCGATGATGTCATCTTGGTTTTATTTGGCTTGAAGTGAATAGCTGTGCCTTTTGAAGGAGTGACAGTACCCAGTTTTGACTGTTTTGGTACCTGGTTTCATATCTATCAGAAAAAAAAATCTTCAGATAATTTTCTCTACGCCTTGTATAGCAACAAGGAGTCAGAACCCCTGTGGTAACATTGCTCCTAAGAGAAAACTCCTAAAGAATGGTACTACTTTTAGTTACAAAATGTTTTCCAGGACTTTTTATTTGGAAAATAAAAATGGGGGGAGGGAAAGTAGGCATTGTAGATCCTGGGAGTAGCCACCATGACCGAAACTGAATTTGATCTGTTATTTGATCACATTAAAGTGTACTCATTTCCCCATTTAACAATACAGCCCCACAAGTTGCTCTTTTCCCTAAAGAAAATTGGATTCACAAATCTTATGAGCTGAAATACTTAGAATGACAACAAATCAACAGCAGGACATGATTAATCAGTATGTGCTGTTCACCAGGTTTTCAACACCCTTGGACTAACAGACTCTAAAAGCACAAATTGCAGTATGCTATTTGTCACTTCAAATAAAATTAATCAGGGAAGGATTAAGAGAAAAGTATTAAGATGCAGCTATCATCAAATAGTTGGATAGATTATACTCAGGGATGAGGCAGTGTTTGCCCCCAGGAAAGAAGCTTCACTTCTGCATAATCAACTACTCTGAGATTAAATAATGGAATAAATGGTGTCTGAAAGACAAGAACTTGAAGATATAGAGAAGATAATTTAAAGGATCTTTTTTAAGGGACACATATCTGACACATGATTAGATGTTTCTAGGATTAGACCTATATTCCAAATCCATCCATCACCAAGGTCCAACTAACTGATGCTGATGGAATTGTTACTGAAATGAAGATTAAAGAATTAAATAGTATACTTCCAAAATGAACCTACTTGGAAAACTTTATTTCCATAGAACATTAGTTAAAAAGTGAAGACACAGAAGTTAGAAGCAATGCAATTAAATAGATGAAGTTGGATGTTGGATCTTCACATTTCACTCATTTGTTAATATAAAATTAGTGACTCCTAGGAATAGTGAGTTTGCTGAACCAATAGCAAAAGCTAAGGACTTAGATAATTATAAACTGGTCAATTCTGTATGGGTAAAGATCTCTGAGAAACCTTTTGTTCTAATTCTTTCCATCAGAAAAGAATACAACTGTGCTTTCCCATGAGAAGAGAAATAAGTTTATTCTTTAAAGTCTCTAGGAGGGGAATCCATGAACATAATCATTCCTAAGTCCATTAATTCTCATGCTAAATCCAATTCAACATGTTCAAAGTCCTGCCCTTCTGTCTTTGTAGAGAGAGAAAGGCAATATTCAAAGTCCAAGGTACTAACCATTACACCATGGGGCCGGCAAGAATGGCAATGTTCATGTTCAACCTCATATTAGCCTTTTGTTTCCTAGTATTTATTTCCTGCTTCTCTAATCTTCACTAGCTTCTATGAAACTCTCCTGTGTATTCTTCACATTTCATCCTAATTGTTAAACCCAAATATGAATTATTGTCCAGGAAATTTCTGTAGGTCATCTCACCTGGTTATCATTCCTAATCTCCTAAAAAATTAACAGATCAAAGGAATTTGAGAACTCCTTGGTTTGGTCAATTCCACAAGTATTTATCAAGTAGTTGTATCTACAAAGCAGTTGTTATCAGGAAAGGGGGGGGGAGAACAGGTTTTTACTGAAAAAATTCTTTTTACCAGCTTTCTAAACCAGAGAAAAACTTTTACCTTTTAATCTGATGCAAAGGGGCAAAAGTCTTTATTAACTCTTACACTTCCACACATATGTTACCCTTGTCATTTATATACCTGCTGCTTGTCCCAGAACCCTTTCCATCCCAGACTAAAGGAACAAAAAACTTTTATTCTAAGACCTCTCTTTTGCCAGCCCCATTCAGGGTTCTTTCTCTACCTTGCAGCCTTGTTATATAATCGCAAAGCCAAACTATTAAAGAGATCAAACTATTAACAAGTAAGGAAATGATTACCTTTTAAATATGTACTACGAGATTAACATGTAAAACCCCAGTTACCCCATTACATGTGCTACAAAATAAACATGAAAAATGCAGTCACCCCACCACATGCCCCAAACTGTCCTTTAGTCCCTGGTTACCTCACCACATGTCCAATCAGAGTTCACAGGTATGTGATCCAGAAACCGGGCATTCCTTTTCCTCCTTTGGTGTGTTTTGGTTTCCTCCAAACATGTGATCTAAGACATGGTGTTTTCCTCTATCAGCATCGGTCTCAACTTCAGGCAGTACGAAAACTCCAAAATACAGGAAACAGCACCAGATCCATCTTCTCTAACCTTGCTCATGGCCCCTCCAAACACATCTGTATTAAACTAGCTAAAACAAGCTCCAACACAAAATTCAAATCTCCAAACTCTTTAAGACTCCTTCAGCACAAACCATCAGCTTATGCATGCTAAGGCACATGAGTTCAACTCCCCAGACCATTACCTGTTTACAGTAAAACCTCCTGGCCTCTCTGCATTTCTGTCGTGATGCAGCCTAAATCTGCTTTCCTCGGGCCAGTCCCATGGCTGCCTCCACAAATCACAAGTCTCTCACCAGCCCGGGCCAAAGCCCACAGCGCCCTACCACCTTGGCATCATGGTCAGGCCCTCCCTCTCTTCCAAACATGGCTGACTCTTTGTTTCTCTCCCAAGTCCCTTTTTATATCTCTCTCCTTGTTTTCCCTCTCTTTTGAGAGCAGAGTGTTGTCAATCATTTCACATCACAAAAACCTCGTTTTTCTTCTCCCTTTCTATCCTTCTGAAAGGAAACTATGAATTCTGATGAAGAGGCATCAGCAACATGCTGGAATAGTCAACCTAAGCTTTTTTCACCTGGGCCCTGAAACAATCAAGTCAGAAAGTCCAATCTCCACAATATTGCCAACTTCTTCTTGAAATAGACAATACTAAAGCAAAAAGCAGATATCTCCTACTTCCGAGCTATACTCTTTCTTTCCAACATTGCCATCAATGCATTGACATGAGCTGCATTAATGGTAGATGTCACTCCAACACGTTAAGCTTCCAGAAAAGAAGGGAACAGGTATAGGCAAGAACAAAAAGGTTGAAACAATCCTGATGTGTCAGGGATAAGTGACCTCTGCTCTGTCCACTTCTGGAATGTCATACTTAGAACAAAGGTAATAAGAGCTAATGTTTGCAGTTCTTGGCACATAAACACAAAACAGCTGCTTCAACAGTTATTTATGTACATCTATAAGAAGAAAATTATCTCAAAAATATACCTTAAACAACGAATCATGACAATTACAAAGAAAACTGAGACTAAGAGAAGGTGTTAGGGCAAAATTATCTCAGTATTTTTTAATCTCCTTTTTTTAATGGCAAAAGGAATTTCTTAATCACTATCTGTATTTTAAAAAATTAGTCAAATTGTCCATAACTGAAATGAGGTAGTGTCTGGGAAAGAGCAGAGCAAAGTTGTTCAGTCTAATCCATAAATCAGGTACTGTTTTGCCCATGAGAGGGGTACCAAAAAATCTTCTCAGGAAGAATGGCGTTTGAGAGTAACTTGGAAAAATGGTAAGATACAAATTTCAGGATAATGAGGCTAGGGAGACATTTCAAGCTAAGCAAATAATGTGAGGAGAAGCTGGAAAATAGCAAAGAGTAGAGCAGATCTTGCTGAATTTGACAGACACCAGGGAGCTGAGTTTGAGAGCAAAAACACCCGAGAAATGTTAAGCGGGCCATGGTGAGGCACCTTAAGCTGGACAGAGTCTGAACGAGAAGACCTGCCAAACAGTAAGGGAGAGAGGAGATGCTCAATAAGTAAAAGTTAGGGAAACTAGGTCAGCAAAGTGGCAGAATAAAAGATATCAAGGCATGAAATCCAAAAAAAACCTCACTGAAAATATAAGTACTCAGAAATGTGTCTTGTAAATGGAGTTATTGTTTCTAGGAGAGAGAGATGCAGTTCAAAACCACATTAGGACAAGTAGTCAGGAATAATCACTATCTTGCACCGAAAGGAGAATGTCCTTACACAAGAACGGGCAGGTTCTCCCTGCTCGTCCACCAATGCACTGCTGCTGAAGGCGTGGTCCAAAGGCTCACACTGATCCATGTGCCTTTTGTTATTTCTATGTGATGAGAGAAGACTCGAACTCAAAAGGAAATGTGGATACCAATCTAACAGGAAGTTGACATTTATTGGGTTTAATGATTCTTAAAACCACTCTCATTCCTGCATATATTTTTATTTCATTTTTTCTAGCAATTCTTTTCTATTCTACTTTTATAAAATTTTCAACCCACAAACTAGTAAAGAACAAAAACTTATACCAAAGTAGTTAGAGAAATACTATTATAGAGCACACTCTGTACCTAAAGACTTTAAAGTACATTAACTTTATTATTTCATTGTATCGTGGAAAATATGTCCAGGTAAGTAGTGTAAGACATTTTTGCACATGGAACTACCCCCCTCCCCCAATAATAGAGGAGGGTAATAAGTTATGTTCGAATCATTCCAAAAATGAAAGGGTTGGGGAGCAGCAGATGGGGGGAGTCAGGCCTCTGATTGAGCCAAAGCACCTTCAATCACTCACACTGGCATAAGCTGAAATCACTTCCTAGGACAGATGAACCACTGGGCTTGGTAGAACATGCAACACATATGTTCTAGACAAGGTGTGTTCTATAGGCACAGTGGTTCTCAGAAGCAAACTTAAAGAACTATTAGAGGCAAAATGTTTCCAACTTCTTACTTTCTTTAACTCCAGGATTTCAATAAATCTCAAATATTGGCAGTTAGGCAGATATCAGTCACTAATTTTAATCACGGACAGATGATTAGACAGTAGGTGAGCTACCTGGAGATCACTGAATTTCCCGAAATAGTCCATCTTCAAATAATCTTCTTTTAGAGTTGATACTTTAAACACCATCTTAAATCAAGTTGTTTTTTCTTACTTTTACCCTGGGCCCAACAACTTTGGATGACACACCATTGCAAAGGCTGTGAACACGCTGGTATTTCAAACAGCACCCAGAGTGATTGGTTCCTGAGAATATAGAATTATAAAGTTCAACTTTTGTTTATTCTCAGAAATTTTGACAGAAAAAGCATAGAGCTCCTAGACAATGAACAAACTCCAGCAAAATAGCATTCTGATGAGCAAAGGTTATATGAAGCATGGAAATGTAGATAAATTAAATCTCTTTTGAAGCATGCATGATCTTTAAAGATTATGGAGGAAAAGCTTTGCTAAAATGCACTAAAGTGATCTGCCAAACCCCAAATGCTTGACAGACAGTTGAAGAAATGCAGTCAATGCAAAATCTCTTTTTGGTCATTCATTCCCTCCAAGCATGAAGCACAAAGGTATCTTGGGCTTCCATCAAGATTAAGGGATAACAATGTTTGTAAGTTCCTTTAATAGTGGAGCAAATAAAACCATTAACTTTTGAAAAATCTATTATTTTTCAGGGAAATGAGTCATCGAGAGGATTATCCTATTGATGGGCAGTACAGAAACTCTAAGACAAGCTTGATTTTTAAAGGATATTGACCTCCAGCCTGAATAACAATATTAATTTTCATCATTCAATGGATTAAGTACTAGTGAAAGTAGAAAGACAAATGCCACACCACATCATTTATGATGTGCTCTGATGAGAGCATGCCAACACCAGTGAAAGAGACTAAATGTTCAAATTTATGAGTTCTTGTACATAAAAATATTTTACAGAGTGAATGATTGATTTATCCAGTGGCAAACACTACTCTCCTTATTTTTACGTGTGTATAATGTATTAAAATTTACAGTTCAAATTGTCACAGGGTCCTGTTCCATGCTCCCTTGCTTTTCCTCTAGACGTATCTTCAGCAAAAGGCAGGAAGTATTTGCCCTAACTCTCAGGTAAAAACTTCTTTTATAGAAATGAGCAAAGAATTTGTTTAACCACTCCCACTCCACTCCCACTCCTATTCCCACCCCTCTTAACCCCCCACATACTCATCCCTTTTATGGAAATTTCAGTACATGTCTATGGCCTAAATTGTCAACTGGAATAAATTTTATAATAATAATAATAAAAAAAAGAAATGAGCAAAGAAAACAAAAAACTACACAAATGGAAGAGTTCCTGTTTGTCTTTCTGTATTTGACAAATACCATATTCATGTGTTCCAGATACCCTATCCAGATACCATATCTATGTGTTTACTCACTAAATTGTAGCTTTTTGAGGGCAGCCTTCTTGTCTGCCACCTTCACTGCTCCATTGCAATTCCTAGCATAGCTCCAGGCAGCAAGAAGACACTCAATAAATATCTGTTGAATATTCATGAACGAATAAAACAAACCCAGAATAAAAGGCAGCTATTTTTCTCTGAGATTCACACATGATGGTGGACAAATCTACCATTTGATTATGTACACTATCTTCTTGTAGCCTTTCCTTTCACAACTCTGATTCCAGTCCAGAATGTTCCAAGATTTTATGTCCAGCAGCCATTGAAACAGTCAACCCCAATAGTTTTGAGATAAGTGGGCAGTTATTGGAACAGAGGGCATTTTCATCTGTCTCCCAGCTTCATGGTTAACTCCCTTGTAAAAAGTCTTTCTGATAAGAAAACTCCTGCAACTTCCAGCACTTAAAGACTGATCAGTAAATATTTAACAGTGATAAAGAGATAGGTGCAGGGAAGTAGTATCATCCTTCACATCTTTACAGGCAGAGACTATTCACCCGACTGTTAAGAACATTCCTCAGGTTTTCCATCTTCTGCCTTTTAAATTGTCCACAAGCCTCCTTGGATCATTTACTTGCCCTAGTAAATCTTGAGCAAATACCTGTTTGCCCTCTGGCCTCCAACATGCTCTTCCAGAACTGTGAGGGGTCACCTGCCTTCCTTGTTCTTTAGAACTTACAAGTGTGCTCAGAAACCTGGATTTTCTAAAGAGAAACAAATCTCGAGTATTCTCAGCAGCACTCTCTGTAACTAGCAGGAGAACTTTCTTCCCCTGCTTTGTCTTTACCCCTTGAGCACTGATTCAATTTATTATTTAATCCAGTTAGCTGCCTTCACTGTGGAGTAATGTTTAGCCAGCTTAGTTTTGATTAGAGAAGAAACAAATGCCCTCTCCGCAGTCATGGCCTGATCTTTACTGGGAGGACTGGCCCATTGTCATTCAGCATCCCAGTAGCAGCGTCACTTCGACTGAAGGCTGTGTGTGTCTACACTGCCTGAAAGACTCAGCTGCCCATTCACTCAGTTCAGACAACCCACCAACCCAATCAAATAAACAGTCCATGAAACCAGTTATTTAACTGAACTGAATGGCTGTTTTATTGAACTGATTTATTGGGTTAAAAGCAGTCACCCTGGGACCCCATGTTACTCATCCAGCCTTGTCACAGAACGCTGACCTCAATGGACATTAAGTCTCAGGGTTATGTGGCAGGAGGTATCTGGCTGCCAGGAACCACAGTGCCTGAATTGTCGTGAAAAAATTCCTAAAACAGCAACTTCACTCTCTGCCCTCGCCCTGTTCAGAGGACTGTGATGTCGCGTTAAGAACATAAACTCTGGAAATAATACTACCTTGGATGAAACCTCAGTTCTGTCACCAGCTTTATGACCTTGAGTGAGGTATCTAACTGCTCCCTGCCTCTATGCTATATTTTGGGCATAACGCTGCCTATCCTAAAAGGTTAGGTTGGATTAATCCATATAAAGCACTTAGTAAACATTCAGACAAGTTTGCCATTGTTTTTACTATTATTACCTCCGAACAGAAATTTCTGTTTCAAATACGAACTTTCAAAATATGACTCAAATTTACCAGTGCTTAGATGCAAAATTTGTATTTAGAAATGCACACCGATTTTCATTTGTAAATATTTTATTTTTCCAGAGTTCCCCAAATACTCATAGCTTACATTATATGTAGCTAAATATTATTTCAACAGAAGGGTTATTTGGAATTATTGTATTGGAAACTTTCATATTGCTCCCAAATGACCAGAGCACTGTGTTGACTGAAATATATTATCTTTTAGGGAGGGGAAATATGTAGGGAAAATAAGTTTTGGGCCGCTGTGTCTCCTAGGTTTACAGGCAGCTTCTTGAGCTTGCATCCAGTGTAGTTTCATGAGAATCCTTAGAAAGCCCCATGCTTGGTTCAACACTATGTTGTCATCTTCTTGAAATAATTTACAGTTTTTAAATGAAAGCCCCTGAATTTTACAGTCAGCCCTGCAAATTATATAACTGGCCCAACAAGGGTGTGATCTCTAATGACTGTTAGCTAAGACCCTAACAGAAGTCCCACAAATCGCTTCCTTTGCCTTTCTGTTGGAGATTTTAATGCAACATCGATTAGCTCATCTGGTATACACGTAGCCGGCAGGTGAGTTTTCCCTTGGTGACTGTCTGTGAAGTAGCTGCCTCCAGTGACTGCAACTGCTTCCCAGTACAGACCCAGCAGACAGTCACCGAACTTCTCCATTGCCTGGGTTCTTGCAGGAATGGAGATATTAATGAGCCAAAGAGATTCACATGCATTGCCCTTATCTACGATTCTGCTGATGGCTGCTCATTATTTCAAACATAGATTTTGAAGAATCTTAAAAGCTCCAAAGTATCTTGATAGCAAACACTGAAATAAAGATTTGGGTTCTTCTGTCCTCCATCCCCACCCCTCTCTAGCTCACATCTCATTCCTAAGTCCTTGACATGGTCTCTATTTTGTTTTTCTACAACATGAGATAAAAACCACTGTTTTAGTTGTTTGATTTTTACTGTGTGATTAGACTAGGCATGATAGAGAGAAAGCACGTAAAGCATTATTTTATTTGAAAGCCAGAAGCACATAATGTTTATTAATAAAGAGCCTGGTTTACATAGATTTTATTATTATTGAGCATAAAATGGTTTATATTACAAGCAAGGGTGAAATTACTAACTAATTAGCCTGCGAATATCATGTTTAATGGAATATATAAATCTAGGGTGTTGCTTTTTTTTCTTTTCTTTCTTTTTTTTTTTTGTAAACCTTAATGGTCTTATTCATTAAGCATGTACATATGCAGTCTTTTTGCTGAAACAGGGGACTGTGATATACATTCAAGGTCAAAGAATTCATTTTGTGTTTCTCAAAGTTCAACAACATCTCAGTGCTATGAATTTTGTTAGTTCTACTGAAGTCAGTTTCAACACACAGCTGCCTTAGTGTGAGCACTGAATTCAAGTGTAAATGATGCTAATTGAAGAAAAGCAAAAGTGAAGCATTTAATTTCTCTCTCTCACTCTCTCTCTCTCTTGATAAGACCCACTTCACTGTTCCAAAAGAACTTTGTTTCTATTAACTCAGAGGATTGCACAATCTTTGTAAACACACCATTCTCATATATTTCTGTTAAATTTTGTAATAGCACCATAAAATGTGTCAGGCATCGCAATAAACTATCAGTCACAGGAAGCGCAAGTTGTGTGGGAAAATTACTAGAAACCATGTCTTAGAAGGAAGGAGAAAGCACAATTCTTCAAGAACTTGGGAAAAATACTAAATGGTTCTTAAAATGTGTGTTTCTCATTTTAATAAAAATAAACACCTTGTGCTTTAAGTACCATTTCAGAGGTTGAAGCAGCTGAAGCCTCTGCTTTCACCCACATTTTTTTAATGCTGCTTCCTCGTGGCCGCTGGACAGCCGATAACTTGCCTCTTACCTGCCCCTACCACAATGAAGGAGGGTGCTAGCTGTCTGTGCTGGGGACTAATGCTTCAGACAGACACACAGATGTGTTCTGACATTTTCACCCTCAGAACAGGTTATATGAGTAAAACTCAGAGGCAATTAGATTGCCAAATATTTCATTATTTGTTAAAAGTTGACCTGCCACATTCAAAATCCAAGTCACCACAGATTAACGACTCTCTTCTGCTCTGAGAAGTTGGAATCTGCTATTTGAAAGAATACAGAAGCTTGGTCTGAGGGGCTGGACTGACTGTAAGATAGCAAGAGAGTCCAGTTGTCTCTTGCTTATTTAAACAGCCTCAGGTTGACTACAGTTAACTCAAACCAAAACAGAAAATTCAGTATAGGTACAATCCTACCAGAGTGATTTTCTGTTCCTCTGTCACCATTTTAACAACCCCAATTGACTAAAATTATTCACTAGGATGAGAAGGTGCAAGCCTGATGTTTGTTTTATGGAAGTGCTTTTGTTTTAATGTCAGAACCCAGAGCAAACCTAGACTCACCAAACCATACGGCTTGTACTCAGTAAATTTGTATTTGGGAAGAGCCTCCTATGTTTGTTCTGGAGAGGCCTGGGATTCTTGAACCCAGCTATTTGTCGTTCAGTGAGCGAGGAAGACCAGGCTCACGTCATTTAAAGATGAACACTGCCCCCTGCTGGGAAGAGTTCACATTACCTCCTAAAGAACTAGATTTGAGAGTGGAAAAAGTACAGCGGGGAAATTAGTTTAGATTTTTTTCACCTTTTTTCAGCTCTTAATTTGCCAGCATAGTTCAGAAGAATTATAACTTCAAAGCATCACCATTCATTTTGACACAACTTTGTTTAATTTATTATTGTTATTCAGCCCGTTTTTATGACCTACCATCCTTGGCAGAGATCCACCTAAATGGAAAGAGAGCAAAGGCAGCGACTGTGGGGCTTTTGAGATGAGACAGGGAAGGGAAAAGAGAAAATGCTGCAAAAGCTTTTGATAGTTTACAGTTCAACTGGAGCCAGTCACCACACAAAAGTGTTCCAGAGAAAGAATATGAGTCACAATGCTAGAAGAGGTCTCAAAAGCATCAAACCACATTTTCTCACCACACCTTTCCTCCTAAACTTCACACCATGACTGAGTTGCCTGAGGGAGGGAGCCCAGGACTGTGTAGCCAGTCCTAAGAAGGCATCAGAACACACCAGGTCACTGTGGTACCCTCAATAACTTTCTTCCCACTCCCTGGTATAGAATGTGAATAAGATGGACTCTAAGACAGAGGAAAGAAAAACCCTGCAATTTAAACAAATTTACCTGCAATTTAAAGAAAATTCTCTTGCTACCTCAAAAAGGTACTGCATTTCACTGAGTCTTCTAAAGCCCTCTTATGCTGAGGAAGATTTGTGGGGAGGTTGCTGAAGGGACTCTGGAAAGCCCAGCTCAGATTCCTCCAACATGGAGCTGACAGTCCTAGGAAGAGCTGGCAAGGAACAGCTTTAAGAAAGCCCAGTTGTACACAGAGAGAAAATGTTCTTTCTCATGCTGCTACAAGACAGTGCCAAGGCCTGTGCTCTTGGGGTGATTCAGCAAGTGTTGCTGGGCACCCACTGCGTGCCAACCTTCCACAGTGCTTAGTGACTATTCATTTAGGTCCTTTATGGTTCACAAGTTATTTTTATACCAGTTATTCACATACCCAACCTCAAGGTGGGCATTATCACCTCCCCCTGACAAATCAGCAAATGTGTAATTAAAAATGATGAAAATGCTAGTAGATGGAACAGAACCTGCATTTATCCCACCTCTCTTCAGCACTGACAAAACCTACTTGCCTAAGTCACCACACCAACTGTGTGAATATGTACAGCAATGAACCCTACTGGACAGTCAAAGTGTTCTACTAACTATTCACCTAATTCTTTGATGGACTCCTCATACAGAGCACAGACCTTCAAAGCACTGCCATCTTTTGTAAATAAGAACTAAGCCAGTATTTTATTTTCAAATTAATAAATCCTTTGAATCGGAGGGGCATAATGTATCACCTAATTTCAGAGTGCTTATAAAACAAATCATATATTCACTCAAAAATAGCTAGGCCCTAAGTAAAACATGATCACCTATCACCCTCCTCAAAATCTTCATTGCTCTCTGGAACTGGTTAAAAACTGCATACATAAAAACTATACTAAAATCCAATTATTGTCAAGAAAGTTTTAATTCCTATTTCCCTGTTGGTATACTAGCAGCTCTGAAAAACCCTACAGGAAGAAAAACTAATTTTGTTGTACCGAACACTTCTCAACGTAAGGGATTATGGAATTTTATTAATGATATTAACATATCAAGGAATCCTTAGGTCACAGTTCAGGGACTATTAGTTTATGTAGTCTAAGCACATATACCCACTGGACCAGGATGACCCACCATCTTCAATTTCACTTCATATCATTCTTGAAACTTGTACTAAAATTGACCCAGTGACTTGTCTCCTAAGGTTTCTTGTTCTCTTATGCATATATGTCTTTACATACTCTAGTCCTCTGCCTGGAGTGTCATTGGGCCTCCTTGTTCTCCTGGCAACCACCTAACCATTCTTTTAAGTCAATATGTCTCCTCTATGAAGACCCCTCAAGCCCTAACACTGCTCCTTCCATGTATCTGGATTCTGTATTGGGTGACTCCTTTATCACCTATAATATATCATTATACATTTATATGTATAATGTATATATATCCCTTATAATGTATCATTATACATTTTTTGCCCCTTCTGTCATTAGCTCTTCCAGGGACCCAGAGTATGTCTATTCTCCATGACCGATCAGAAAACTGAAGCACTCATTAATCAATGCCTGGGAACTTGGTTCTGAAATTTCCTCCTTTATCTAACTTTTGTCTTCATTCAGTATAGTCCTACACAAAGTAATTTCTTGTTCTCTTAAAAGTCTTAATAGTATGAGTAATGATGATAATAGCTAATACTTATTGAGTGTTTACTATGTTCCAGGCTCCACAATAATTATTTCTCATATTGCTCAATGATCACCACCATATGTTATGAATACATGATCATCCCCATTTTATAGACATGGAAATCAAGGCTCCTGGAAGTTCAGTACTTTGCTCAAGTTCACATAGCCTGAGGATGCAGACCTAGGATTTGTACTCAAAGATGCTCCTGACTCCTGTGTTATAATATGCTAATGTGTCTATTCAAACATGAAGAAAGCTCATTACAGCAGAAGTAGAAAATAAGATATGAGTTTTCATCCAATTCACTGAGGGAAGACTTTATGGCACAATGTAGTGAGATACAGAAGAATCACAAACAAGTCTTGCAAAAATCCACCAGTCAGATTCCTGGGGGAAATAAGAGCATTATAAAGAAGATTGGAGATGTTAAGTATTCCATAAAAGTAACCCTTTAGGGGTTACCTCCAGGACCAACTAGTGGCTAATGTCTGAGAAACTTCTGGTAATGTATAACCAGGAGCTATGGGACCTTCAGTGGCTGCCATGTTAAGTGCAGTGGGGACCACAGTTGTATGACAGTAACCACGATGACCACCTCAACAAGTAAAATGTTCCCGTCCATGAAAACATCTGCTTTTTTGCTTCACAGATGAGGAAATTAAGGGTCAGGGGCTTATCAAGGTCACCCAGTCATAAAGTCAACTGAAGTCTTGAAATTGGAGCCATTTGAAAAACTGGAAACCAAATGATCGGTAAAGAGTCCAGCAGGATTTTAGCTGCCTCTGCCAAATTATATTTGCTCTTGTATTTCCTCCTGACTTTTGGCAAGGAAATCCAAAAACCAGACTTGATAGCTCCTGAGACAAAATGGGATGCTTTTGTCTATCGCTGTTGAGCATGGAGTGCATATTCATTGAACATTTGTTTACTGATCGATTAAACGAGGCCCAAGAGTGAACAAACGGGTCAAGTGGGTGGAAATCCTCCATGACTTCAGGTGCGGGCAAAGGCAGCCCACCAGAAGGTGCGGGCATTCTTCCAAGACTGCACATGGAAGCTGGTGCCCTGCTGCTCTCTGGTTACAGGACATTTATTAAATCTCTTGACTTCTCTGAGTCTGCGGAGCCTCATTCACAAAAGGAAGCCATAGATTCCCCCAGGGTCCTTCTTTCTCTAAATTCCTAGAGTGAGATTTTTCAACAATGAAAGGAAAGAAATTCCCCCAAGAGTGCTGACAGTCCTGTCAAATAATTTCCATTTTT
Source organism: Uropsilus gracilis (assembly GCA_004024945.1). Lineage (NCBI taxonomy): Eukaryota > Metazoa > Chordata > Mammalia > Eulipotyphla > Talpidae > Uropsilus > Uropsilus gracilis. The sequence continues at coordinate 77,019 of PVHY01004185.1, forward strand.
CAGTGGTTTGAATAAAACTTGAAGGTCTAAACACTATGCTGCTGGTATATAACTTGCCTTCAAATATAAATAAGAAAATCGATGTACCTACTTCCTATAAAATACTGCTGCTTCCTAGGCTTCCTGATGATGTAGGAGTTCTCAGGTTTTATATCTACCTTATGACATGATAGTGAGAAATGGTATTATATAGCAGAGATTTTAGATAATGCTGTCTACTGCTACTCCCTTAACACAGGAGGATAAGCCTTGGCATGTTTGTTGGGAGGGCTGTCGAGATGCCTCTGAGTGTGGTGTCTCCATTTCAACCGGAGATTCAACTGCTTGATTTTCTGATTGACCTCCATCTGGGAATTATACATTTTTTTGTAATTTTTTAAATTTTTTTTTGTGGGAAGAAAGCAAGTTACATAGATAGGTATACATATTACATTACCATAATTACAAAATTATAACCATGCAAAATAATATATTATTTACTGATGTGTGATTTAAAAGTTTCAAATACCACTGGAATGGCAAACATCAAATCCAGTGTACTGATTATTATTTCTGGGAATGTATAATGGGGAATAGGATAGAAGAGATATCCACAGAGAATGTCAAATATCTCTGTGATGATTGTTTTTTAATTTAATTTAATTTGCATATATATGTGTATTTATATTTATATTATATTATTGTGTACCCCAGTGCTTTCCCACTTCCTAACACCTGTTAACTATACTACTCTTTTGTGCCCTTTGCCTCCCCCACCTTCTTCCCCCCCCCTCCTCTCTCACTCCATTGTTCAGTCCCATTGGTTATTTTTATTTTTTCTTATTCATTTGTTTGTTTTTCCATATATATCCATCATATAAGTGAGACCATCCTGTATTTCTCTTTTTCTTTTTCAGTTCTAGAAAGAACTGAGTCTTTCTAGTTCCACCCATGTTGTCCTCCTTGATTGATGTGTAGTATTCCATCGTGTACATATGTTTTTCAGCCAGTCATGGGTTTTGGGGCATTTGGTTTGTTTCCAAATCTTGGCAATTGTAAGCAGAGCTGCAATAAAAATGCTCGTACAGGTGTCCATTTGAATTAGTGTTTTCATGTCCTCTGGGTAGATTCCCAGTAGTGGGATTGCTGGGTTTAATGGTAATCGGGAATTATACATTAAGACTTTAACTTCTAATGTGACTGGATTTGAAGTAGGGCCTCTAGACTAATTAAGATTAAATAGGTCCTAAGGCTTGGGCCTGAATTCAAGAGCGTCCTTTCAAGAACAGGAGGGGATACTGAAGAGCTCGCTCTCGCTCGCTCTCGTTCTCTCCTTCTTTCTCTCTTTCTCTCTCTCTCTTTCTCTGTCACACAGAGGAAAAAGTCATGTGTGTACAAAATAAGAAGGTGGCATCTGAAAGTGGAAACAAACCTGCCAACACCTTGATTTTGGACTCCAGCCTCCAAAATTATAAATAAAGAAAATTTTGTTGTTTATGCCACCAGTTAGTGGCACTAGGTTATGGCAACTAAGAAGACTTACATCCCTGTAACCCCAACATTGTGATATCCCCTAAAATAACTTCTATTTTTGTTCAAAAACTAAGTCAGGACAATATGTTTTTATAATTCGAGTTGAAGAATTGAAATAGAATTTCTAATTCTCCCACCAAAACCTATTCTTTTTCTCTTTTACCAGAACCTTGATAGAAGGAAAAGCTTTCATTGTCCTGGAGTGTCCCTGGCATCGAAGACTCAGATTCAGTCACAGGTCAAGAGATAGGAAAATACTCATCCACGCAGGGCCACTGAAAACTTCATGCTTGCCTCTCAGATGGCAGTACATTCTCTAAGACATTGTGGAAATATGGTCATGTGGTAAATCAGGTTCCCAAATTTTGTATAGTTCTGTAGGTGATGTCTAACTCCCAGCCTCATCCCCAAAATGTTAGTCTTTGCCTGAGGAGGTCAAATGATGACAGGCCATCATGTGCCTGTATTAAAGATATTTGTCCATTCACTCTATCATTTAACAACTGCTTATTGAATATCTGCTATCTGCCAGGCACTGCTTCAGGGGCTTGGGAGAGTGCAGTGAACAAAATAAGCAGAAACTCCTGTCTTCATGGAGCATCTCTTCTAATGTCAGCCCTTCTGATGAAACAACTTCTGATGGAGCAAGAGTTATCTTCCATTTGATCTACTGTGACACTCTTCTCTGTTTTACACAGGATGTCTTTTCCTAATCTCTGAGTAGTCTTTTTCTGTGTCCACAACACCAGTTCCTTCAGAAAGTGAATAGCATTGCTGGTAGTCCATTTTACCAACAGAGATGTTGAAGGGTGAAATATAATTGAATCAACTTTTCCCCAAAGTACTCACACACCTCATATCAGCATAACAGTTGGAAACCAGGATTTCTGAAGTCTGGAGTACAGATTAACCATCAGAAAGCAAAACACAAGTGCTCATATTCTTCGTTTCCACTTAAGCCCTGTACTGGCAGTAAAAACACAAACAAAATTCCCCATAACTTCTCCATGGGGACTCCTCTTGGCTGATGTCTATAACTCCATTGCTCTGGTTCAGACAAAAATCAACCAAGGTCATGACAGTGAAATGCATATTGCTTGCTGATTGGAGGATTTGGATAGGAGTTACAGGCAGGAACTTGAAGCCAGAACACTGAATTTACCCTGTAATTGTTTTATTTTTGACTCTAGCAAGTCTCAATCAAATTTCTATACTGGGTTCAAAGCACTGTTTTCTGAAAACATGTAAAAGCCAACTTATACTTATGGGTAAAACATACATAAAACAAACAATTCGGCAACATCGGTCAGATTTTACATGACACAAAATCTCTTCTTTAAATTCAGCCAACCCATAAATTGCCTTGATCATATTTACAAATATGTTTGAAAAGAAAGTCTTTTTTTTTTTTTCTCTACCAAGATCAGTGACAACTGTTAGTGTCTCAAGGTTTTGTGTGAAAGGAGGAAAATTTCTCCAGGCTGTGATTACCTACCCTTTATATTTTGTTTTCTTAATTCTTCTCACAGTTTTGTCACAATGGAAGTTCACCTCCTCACTACAAGGTGTGTGTTAGGTAGGGGGATGAAGTATGCGTTTGAATCAAAAACAAAATGGGACTTAATTCCAAGAAATTTATCGTTGCCTCAACTTGATTTTCTGCCAAGGGGAGACAAGTTAGAATCAGCTCCTGGACTGATTGTAGAGTGTCCAGTTGCTCTGATCATCAGATGAAGTTTAATATCTAAACAATAAGATTGCCAGAGAAACCCAAGACCAAGCCATGGACCCACATGGAAAGCTTAGCATCTAATGTCTTCATGTCTCAGAGGCATGGAAAAACAATAGACTCTGCTGAAAAACACCAATATTTGGCCACCACAGATCAGGCTAGTTTGAAAATCACTGGTAATCTTTCTAGTAAGGACTCAGATCCTCTTGAGAAGCAATAGAAGCCCTGATCCCTCAAGACCAGGTAAACAAGTTCCATGAAGAGTCACAAATAGATGGCTAAGGCCTCCTGTGGTAAGATGTCCTCTGCATTTATTTTTCTTTGGGAAACGAAAAGACTCCATCTCCAGCATTCCAGTTACAGATGAGAGAGAGTTCCCTGTGTGCTGCCAAACCAAGATCCTTCTCAGTTCCTCTTCCCTGTCTCACCTCCTACCACCTTAAACCTGCTGGGGTCCTCAGGTTGGATTTGGATTGACGTTCATCTGCATTTTGTGTGGTTGGTGTTGGCCTGAGCAACATCCTGTTTCAAATAAGAAGGTTTATATAAAAAAAATAGTATTGAAAAACCTCATAGAGCTCCTTGAACATCAAATGACTCTTACAAAACAACAATTTGATGAATTAAGTGTAAATGAATCAGAAACATGTGGATTAAATTTCCCTCAGAATACGCATGGGTTTAAATATTCAGAGGGAAAGTGCTTGGGAAAATGTATTCTGAATTTTCCTGAACTTCAAGTGCTTGAAAAATAAGCTCCAACTGGCTTGACAGCTCCCACCCCAGGTCAACCTAGTGATAAATCCCCACATGCAGGTACACGGCGTGGGCATTGGGGTGCTCCCATATCTGTACTGGGGTGACAACTATGGTGTGTGGAGTACACTCTGAGAAGAGGCTGCGAGGTTTTGGGCTTGTCTGTGTTCCCACTCACACAGGGTTTGTTTTTGTTTGGTTTTTCATATGAGAGAAGAGCGCTGTAATGATTTCCACTACCACTCACCCACCCCCTCCCAATCATTTTCTTCCCATTGCTAAAACCCTCAGGGAGAATCTACTGTGTGTGACAAAGAAATATGTCTTTTCTCTGTATTACAGACCTTGGATCACATCCAGGACCCCCCTTTTCCCTGGAGGCCAGCTCTCATCGTTGGTGATTTGCATTTCATTGCCATACACTGAACCCAGCGAGAAGTTGTCTGAACCAGCAGAATGGCGAGAGCTAAAAGTAGAAAGCAAAAAGTCTCCATTTTCCAGCTCATTCTGCACAGAGCCTGCACTGCCAGAAATCTAAAGCCAAATTTGATTTAAAATTTATACAAGCAAAGAACATCAACACAAGTACACTCCGTCTCTCTTTTCTTCCCCTTTCCCAAGACCCTTCTTGGCCTGGGAACCCTCTATTTTACGTTTAATTTAATTTTGGATGGCTAATGATTATCTTCTTCTCTCCCCACCCCCCCACCTTTATTTAATCTTGACATTTACTTTTACAATGCCCTTAATTTCTTCGGCTTTCTTTATCCTTGAATCTTTAACTTGCAAAACTGAACAAAGTCTGCTTTTGCAATGTGAACAATATGAATTTGAAAAAACGAAGGCCTCGGTTCAAAAAAGAGTCATCTAACATGGGAGCCAGTTCAGAAGGTATTAAAATACATTGACTGTGCTCTGACACAGGAGGAAAGTTCATTCACCCCAGACTGTACAGTAGCATTCTTATAAACGCTAATGAGAAAGTTACAGGAAAATTTTTAAGAAGAAAATGAAGTCTTCTTTTATATGTAGTATATGCAGAGAGGTTAACCAGGACTACAAAGAAGAAGAAAAAAAATCCCAAAACTGGCTACTGACTTGAAGACAGGACTTTCCCCTAAACTAACACATCTGCTTCTTAAAACTGCTATGGGAATGTCTCCATGGGGGAAGTCTCACCATCCCAGTCCCTCAAAATAAGAAGTAAAATGATTCTTGTGTATGTCTACCTTTGTTAAGGGTGATAGATGAAACCACCCCTTCCCACACCTCCATGTCCAAGGCTGCCAAGAGGGATCATTTTCTAAAGGCTTCCTATTTAGCATTCCATTTCCTGAGTGCCTTGCCTGAATTTGCACAATCACATGCTAATTTGTCCCTGATCTGTGTGCCAGTGCATAAAGTAAAGCACACTTTATTGACAGTTCTGAAACACACCCCTACAGAAACTCTCCCATGGCTTCCATTGCTGGGGAAGGTGGTTCTCATGGGTCAAAGGGTAGCGGAAAGAGAAACTGCTCATCTCTCCCTACAGAAGTTTTATACTTTGCACCATATCTAAAACAATTGTCCCTCCTCTCTCTTGTTTGGGATGAGGTATGAGAGTTTGAAGGGAAAGTGGAAAGGTTTTCCTTTCCTGTTCACTTCCCTTCTTTCCTACTCCCGAACCTTCTGGCCTAGAGGATGAAGTACACAATCTGTAGGGCACAGGAGGCCTAGCAAGAGCTGGAGTGACATCCCTTCCCTTCCTCACTTCCCTATGTGCTCCACTCTGCTGTCACTCCAAGTTCCTTGCGCGTCCAGACTCCCTCCCTTTCCAGATTGAGCGTGCCTGCCTTTTCCCTCTGTCTGAAATGTGCTTTCTTTCCTGGCTATCTTCCATTTCCCTATCAAGTCTCAGCTCAAACATTTCCTCCTACTGGAAGGCACTCCTTTATCACCATGGTGAATCAGATTCTTCTCATATGTGTTACCCTTTCCCAGCCCAGGACTTGCTGAAAGGTAAGACCATATCTATGAGTCTCTATTCCCCATTGTAGTTACTTTGTGGCATTTGAATGAACAGATACACGTGTGTGTAAACAAATAAATGTGTGAAGGAATCCTGGTAAATAGTTTAATAGGGACAATTTCAGATACTTCTTGCGAAAAGTTTGTAAATCTTTTATTATCGTACAATCTATCCAACTTGGTCACTAGGCTATCAGCAAGTTATTTTGCTCATCTTTTACATGCATCAGAGATAGTCATTGGATCAAACTATACATGAAATAAACTTTCTCCCAAGTAAGAGTAGGTTCCAACTGTTATAAATGTTTTAAGGCTAACATTGTACTGAGTCCTTACTACAAATCAGGCAATTTCTTAAGTGGTTTATGTGCACTGACTTATTTAGTTGCATAACCTCAGGAAGGTACATGCTTTTATGATGCCCACTCTACAGATGAGAAAGCTATCCACAGCACCCCGCAAGCACTGGCAGACCAGACACAGTCCATGTTCTTACCCAACAGGCTGTGCTGTCTCTCTGGACACAAATGTGTACTGTGTTGGTTTCTACTAGAAACAGCAAGCAATATTTTCCCAAGTAGAACCATAAATAAGTGATCCACAGCTTCCATCTAATATGCAGATCAAAAGGCCACCACAAATCCCAGTTGCTCTATAACTAGGTCTTCTCAATCCCATTTCAGTTTATTCATAACACATACCACATGGGAAAAACTTGTTTCCAACTTGACTGAACTGAGCTCTGCATAAAACTGATTGTGAGAATCATTGTCTGGGAAGCAAAAAGAATGGGTGCCTTCTCACTTTGAGAGCCCTAAACTCCAGAAGGCACCAAAAAACTGTAAATCAGGAGAGTAGACCCAGCAACCAAATTTAACAGGCGAGGAAAGGAGGTACCCTCAGATCCGGAGTAGGTGGCCTTTTGGAGGTGACAGATCCTATGTCCTGCTCTTTCATGTCAAAATGCTGAACTTTTGAACAAAAGCAATGACCTTACTTGCCTCTGATATTGTTTACCAAAGACCTAGAATCCACTCTTAGAGAAGGTGGAAAGCATCCTTGCAGCCAAGCCACCATTTGCTCTTTCCTCCTGCAGTACTATCAACGATGAAATGAAAACAATCATGGTTCTTCTTTCATAAAAGGTAGGTGGGAAGCTTCGACACCCGATCCTCATCTCCATGCCCACCTCTGTATTCTTGTTTTCCAGTGCCCCTTTATTGAGCTTCTGGGTCTCCCAGGTGACCCTATAACCTTGTGGACCTGTGACTGAATTCTCTGCCAAGCTCATCTGTGGAGAGTGGATTGTTTAACCTTCCTTTGCCTCTATCTCTCAATCTGCAGAAGATCTGAAATAATGCAGGCCACCTGCTTCCCTCAGTGAGTGGTGAGAATTAATGATACTAGAAGAATGCTGTCAGCTTTCTGAAGAGCTCCCAGAATTTGGAACAAGAGACCCTGCCTGGGTTTCAAATGGCTCCTAATCAAAGGACTCCAGGCTGCCCATATATCTTCAGAACCAGGAGCACTGCAGCACCAGCTTTCCTATTTGTTATTTGAAATGGTGCCCAAAAGAGAAGAGGACAAGACATGACTGAAGGATATGACCGGGACAGCCCTTCTGGTGACTGTCCATTCAGCATCTGGCCGAAGAGAGGTGATGATAGCCTCAGATTGCCAAGGCCATTATCATTAACACATTATTTGGTGCTGAACACATTGAAAGGACAGGTCAGGCCACAAATGTCACAAAGGCAGAGCATACCTCCACCGGCCACCTGCCTCTTCCAGGCCTTGGTAAGTGAGCTGTGGGGTGCCCCTTCCCTCTCCCTGCCTCCACTAACACCCCTCTTAGTCCCCCACCCCTCACTTAAGAGTTCACTAGCTGAGCCTGCCAGTTTCAGCAAAAAAGTGCTCCATGAGGTAACAGGACCACAGTAATTAATTTTGCTCCTTGACTGGAAGGTGAAAAGCTTTTTATTATGTAAATTATAAATGTCCTGAAGGGAAACTTTATCTCCCTCTCACCAATGAGCTCATCAGGCTGCCTGAATCAGGATTTTTTTTTTATGTTTATTAGTCTAGGGGGGCCAGTTAGGACACTTCATAGCTTCTAAGCGCTGACATTTATCTATTGCTTCCAAATAAGCCTAGTGGCAAGGAGCCATGGACAGGCAGATCGGTGGTTGGGGGAGTGGGGGAAGCAGGCTGATCACAGAAAGGCAGAGAGCAAAGTGAGCAACCTCTGATCCCACTGCAGGATGGCAGGCCAGGTTCCCTACGGTGAGAACACTTGTTTCTTCTTCCGCTTAAATCCTCACCTTCACAGTCCTCTCCTCTGATTCTCTCCCACTATCTCATCTCTGCCAAAATCACTGATGCCATCATTGGGCTGAGGCTGTGCTTCCCAAACACCTTCCCAGCCATACTATTTTACTTTTGGTTAGGGAACATTTTTGCTCAAAAAAGAAAAATGGAACTTTTACTTCCCCTGAGAGGAAGACACTGAGGATTATAGTTTTTGTGTCAGTTCACCTAGTGATGGGGTGAACATTAATCTGGATGTTTCTGTGACATTTACACTAAAATCAATGGAATTCCAGTAAAGCAGACTGCAATACACAATGTGGGTGGTCCTCGCCTGATCAGTTGAAGGCCTGAATAGCACAAAAGACTGACCTCTGAGCAAGAGGGAACACTACAGCAGAAGGCCAGTCTGCCAACTTGAACAACAATATTGACTCAACTCTTCTCTGGGTCTCCAGCCTGCTGGCTCACCCTATGGATTTGGGATTTGCCAGGGTCTCCAGCCTGTTGGCTCACCCTATGGATTTGGGATTTGCCAGCCTCTTTATCACACGAGCCAATTCCTTCAACTAGAGTGCTCTTTTTCTCATATATACACACAGGCACAAGAATACCTATTATGTTCATAGTAAGTCTTTATTTAATGTCGTTGACAAGCAGGTTCTCCAAAAGTGCCACTTGAAGAGAAACAACTAGTAAACTCTGGTTCTGAAACAATGTCATTTTGTACAATCTCAGAGGGGACTCTTACTTTTTTTTCCCTCAACATTATATGGAACTTATATTAGGCACCATTTCAAATAACATTTTAAGGATCTGCCATGTGTGTATGCATCCTATTAGTTCTATTTCTCTAGAGTTCTATTAAGTTCTGCTTAATACATAATGTCTTTGGCAGTGTAAACTGCTAACACCACTCGGCTCCAAAAGGTAAGGTAAATCTAGCAATCAGGGCCTAACAATCATTGAGAAAAGTGCAAACTTTGATTCCTATTTTACATCAGAGTTTCTCTTGCCCTGTCTTTGGGTGATGGGGTCCCTCCCACATGTGGGCTGCAGAATAGAGCAAAATAGATGGAAAAGATGCAGAGAGGGGTGAGCTGAGTATTTCCTAGCAAATCCAGATTTGAGACCAGGTTCTGTACTCTCTGCTTAAGAAACAAAATACCTATCCCACAGACAGGCAGATGGCATGAGTTCATAAGAAACTTCTGGGGAGAGTTTCATCCTCCCCAGTACAGAGGTGTGGCTACAGGTGGGGAGTACAATGGTGCCCTACTTTCCTAGAGTTTATAGTCTTGTAAAGGATTCAGGAATTAAACCAGTAAAGTGATATATAAATGTGCATCTTTGTTACTGCTCACCAGGTTGGTCTGTGCCCCAAATGCCCAGTGAGACCAAACACTGAACATTTGAAGCAGGGGAATATTTTATTAATCAGAAAATGGTGCCATCTGTGGTGATGGGGGCCTAAGCAAAAATTCCCCACCCTGAAAGAAGAGGTTTCAAAGTTTTTATAGGAGTGAGTACATGCCAGCGTTGGGGAAAAGAATTTAAATATTTCAAGACAACGCATAAATAAGTAAGGTGTTTAAGGAAGCGGACATCTCAGCCCTGGCTCTCAGGGGCACCAGATCATGCCACCTTGCTGACCATTCAACACAGGTGCCTGCATTGTCTGGAAACAGGTTTGTGCAAGAAATGATCTAAGGGCTCAGTTAGAGAGTGGTTGGTTGGTGCTGTTCCTGGACTCAGTCATCCTAGATGCTGAATTCAGGTGAAGAAATAAAGTCATTTTGTTTTAAAGTGAAAGACATTTTTGAAAAGACATTCTAAAGAAGCTAAAAAGCAAATAGGAGCTGCCCTAGCTGCAGGAGAGCATCTCAGGTGAGGCAACAGCTGATGGATGTGGTGACTAGCAAGGAAGTTGTATGCCCCACCCCACTACAAGCACCTATCCAGTCCTCCCCTCCTCTGGTAGCAACTGTATCCTTAGCTCAGCCCCATCTCCACCAGCAATCCTACCTCCACCCCTGGCCACATTACATGGCAGCCCGAGGAGGAGGAAGTATTCTAAGCAAAGGAACGACATTATCCTAATTTATATTTGTAAAAATTATTTTGGCTGTCTCTGCTTGGAAAGTAGATTGAACACACCAAAGACCACTAGAACGGGCATTCTCTTTTCTCTCCCCTTCCCTGCTGGATAAGGGAAAACTTGTATTTGCTTTCTTTGCTTGTTGCGTTCCAAGCGGAAAGAGACATTCTTGATAATAAGGAGACAGATTTAATTGAAAACTATAACCTAGAATGGAGACACGAAGGAGAGCAGAAATTTGGGACTGAATATTTGGAGGTTTCCTAAGGGGCAAAGGGGTTGCTAATAAGTAAGAAGCTTACTTGAGGCTTCTTTTTCTGGAAGAAACTTCCAAGGATTGAGAAGTAGGGAGAAGAGAAAGTGAAATTTAAAACTAGAGACATCCCTTGATTTAGGATGATTTTACTGAAGACTTTTCCACTTTAAGATGGCGCAGGAGCTTGAATCTTCACTTTATCCTGAGCTAGCAATCCACAATATATGGTGTAAGCAGAGGCAAGGGGACCCATAGCTGCCAATCAGTCACACGATCGCAAGGGTAAAGCACCCATATTCTACAGGCTGCTTTTCAGTTTCAGCAGAGTGCAAACTACAGAAGATATTTAACACTTTATTATACATATAAAAAAGCTTTGTGTTAGATGATTTTGTCTAACTGTAAGCTAATGCTAGTTCTGAGTACACTTCAGTGAAGATAGGCTAAGCAATGATGCTTGCTAGGTTAGGTGTATTAAATGCATTTTTTAGTTATATGAGTTTTTTTGAGATGCAACCCCATTGTAAGAACAAGAAGAAATTAATTATGGGCTATTTCCATATCGGTAAAGAAAAGTGAGATTTGAGTCATTTACTTGCTACTGTTTGTGGATGGACAGTCCTTCCTAGGGACTGGCCACTTCTCCAAGACTGGGCTATGGAGACCTTTAGAAAAGGGCTGTCACTCTACAAACAGCATGGCCAAGCGATCAACATGTAGAAAAAATAATGTTGTACGCTTGGTTGTGATAGAGCTGAGCTTCCCTGTGGTGACAGAGACATAAAGCAGAAGAGAGAGCAGATGTAAAGTAGAAGAGCCCTTCTCCCATAGGAACTGTATTTTTATCTCAGCATTCGGACACCCAGGAAACAGACATGAATTTCTAGTCCTTTGGAGTTGTCTGTGACCATGTGGTCCTATCATGGTTAACAGGATGAGTGAAGTATAATTCATACATCATGCCCCCAAAGGGAAGAGTCCTACCCTCTCCTACCCCCTTTCTCCATGTCTGCAGGTTGAACCACAGTTATGGTGGTAGCCATTTTAGGTGATGTAATAAAGGCAGGAACCTGGGGTGGCAGAGCTGAAGATGGAAGGGCTCCCCACCAAGCTGGGGTGGTCAAGCCTGGATTCCTATGTATGAGAGAAATAACTTCTATTTTGCATCAGTCATTACTTTAAGTCATATCATAACTAACGCAAGCTGTATCCTAACTGGTAATACATATCACCACTATGATATGATAATACATATCACCACTAATGCAAGTTGTAACAACTTGTTCTACAGAGCCTCTAGTATCTTAAAATGTTTCCATTCCCTCCCTTCCTAGAGGAATGAGAGTAAAAGAACAATAATAGGCTCTTCGTTCCTCAACTCTGTTCCCAGAGTGGGGGATTTAGGAATTTCCTGCCCCAGCTCTGAAGTCCAGAGAAACAGTGATTTACGAAGTCAGCCCAAGGCCTCCTATGATGCATCCTTAGCTGCTATTAGTGAAAAATTAAAAATGCACACATTTAAATATTTTTCCAAATATTTCTTTTAAAAATCAGTTGTAACAGTTTTAGTGGTAAAAGTGCCAGTATGGCTTTGGAAATCTCTGCAAAACACATTTCCAGATAGTCAAAACTGTGAAATCCATCATCTAGAACATGATATCTGAGTAAAAAGACCTTCGTTTTACTACTTGCCCCACAAGTGACATCAGAGTTAGCAGCCTCAGGGCTTCAACACTCTGCACCTTAATTTTCCAAAAAGACGACTCACCTAGAGAAATATGTGAGGATTTTGGCATCACAGAGGCTCAGGGTGAAAGAAGACACCATTAGACACCTGTTCCAAACACCCATCACCACGCCTTTCCCCTTCAATTCCTGGAGGAGAAGGTTGTTCTCCATTTTGCTCAGAGGCTGAAGTTTCAGGCTGTAAGGAACATTCTATTCTATTTAGTGCATTTACTACACAAAGCAGTAGACATTTGCTGGAAACCATGCCTTTACTCTGTCACACTGCTTTTTTTGCTGAGATGAAAAGGAAAAGCAACATAACCATGTGAGGTCTGTCCTTTGGCCTTGACTCTTAGCTTCACCATTGATGTGACCTTGGGCAAGTTACTTAATGCCCTTAGCACTTAAACTTCCCTTTCCTAAGTTATTATATTACCTATCTTAGGGATCAAAATGAGCATAAAGTGACACGTTATCTGTACATGGCATTAGTTGCTAATGACATTGTCATCATTATTACTACTGTCCTTTTAATAATGATCATTACAGACACTCTAGGAGAAGAATAGCTAAATCAATCCAATACCTAACGTTGCCACTCACCAACTGTGTGGCCTAAGGTAAGTTTCTTAACTTTTCTGTGCTTCCATTTACTCCTATGTGAATGAGGAATGATAATAATATATCACAGCTTGCCATGAGGGTTACATGTAAAAAGATAAAAAGCACTTTGAACAGAGTTACAGTATCAGGAATCAGTATATAAATACCAGCCTCTGTTATTATAACTGTGTAAAAATCTACAAATTAAGAAAACCTGCTTCATGTATTCATACACTATGTTATTTAAACAATCAGACTTGATGGCTTTAGAAACAGTTGTACAGAGTCTATTGTCTTTTGATTCAGTAAAATAAAGAGGCTCATGAAGGTGCTCACCCTCCAATTTTGGACATTTTGGAATAGTGCTTAAAAGAAAAACTTCTTATACTTATCTTTGATAGCAAATTTACATCTCTAAATATTCATTTTGCTTGGATAATATTTAGTAACCTCAACATGAAGTAGTGGTAGTGGGCAGATAACTTTAAATGTTTCAAGTTTTCAGAAATATTTCAAACAAGTGATAGACAATTTTAATTTGGAATCTTAAATGCTAAGTGAGTTGGAAACCTCAGGAGCAGGCTAGGCAGAGAACATGGCACAGAAGTCTGGCTCCCCCCAGCCCGGGCCATGATCTTCCACCAATCAGCTGTCTGATTTAAGGAGTGTCACAACACCTCTGAGCTTCCATTTCCTGAATGGGCAAAATGAGGCCACTTACTGGGAAGAACTCTAAGATCCTGACAATGTCTCACATCCTAACATACTATGTTAACCTGGCCAGATACAGATTCACAAGCAAGCAGCACAGCCCAGTTTTAGGGATAAATTTCCTAGTTCCCTTATTCCATGATCTATTAAAAATTATCAACATGTTAGAGTATTTTGTTGTAGAAACCTGCAATTGGATAGATGATGCTAGTCACAATAGGTTAGGTAATGCTGCAATGACAACTATTCACCAGTATCTCAGTGGTTTTCAGCAACTAAGTTCTGTTTTGTCTAACACTCTATGTTTCTTGTTCTGCTCCATGTTGTTATTTCAAGGGCTAGACCGATGGAGGAGCAGTCTCTGATTGACCATTGCTGTTCTTCTGGCAGTGGAAAAAGAGACATTCAAACACAAGGTGACTTTTCAAACTACTCAGTGAAAGCTACCCACACCACTTCTGCCCACATTTTATTGGCCAAAGTGAGTTATATGACTTCTCTCGACTTCAACAAAGAAGGGATGAATACTCGATCCACTCACAGAAAAATGCCTGACAGAGAAAGAAAATGGAACATTTGGCGAACTCTGGTACAACTTACTGCAGATGTCAAAGGAGTATCTGTCTCCTGAACTGGAAAATGATTTGCTCCCTAAAGAAAGGAAAAGAGCCCCTTCTTTGTTGAGGGGAAACACACAGGAGTACATGGAACCTAAGTGCACAAATAAAATAAAAACATTAGCCGAGGAGCAGTTTTCTCTTTGCTATTTTGTGGCAAGATAAATGCCAATAAGAAAATAAAAAGAAGAAAATAAAAAATAAGGAAATAAAAACCAGAAAAAGGGTGCCGTTAGGGGTGGGGGGGAGAGAAGAGGAGCTGGGGAAACCCAGTCTGGGAGAGATGACACCATTTTCTGCAGCTCCAGGCAGTTCCAGGTAATGACTGCGTGCAAGCAAAATGTGAACGCAAAGGATGCCAGCAAGTACATAAAAGGCAGAGGAAGAAGGATCAACATGTTTTGCTGCCATTTCCAGGAAAAGGATGGTGTCCCCAGCAGCCTCCCACAGTAGATGACCAGAAAAAAAAGCAAACACAAATAACACTCATTGAAAATCTGAGTCGTGACTACTGTGTTTCACAGCACATCCTCCCTCAAATCCTGGCTGCGAACCAGCCCAGCCACTTGAAGCAGCGTTGGCAGCTTGCTCTCTCTTGGCACTGGGTATGCATGGCAGCTGGATGGCTTGTAGTCAGTGTAGTTTTGCAGCTGGTGGTGGTAGCAATTGGCAAAAAACTAACTGTCCAGATGGGCATTAAATTTTCTTTAATGTTTATAATATGTCAAAAGAGAATAATCCTATGTCAAAGTGGCTTAGAAGAACTTTTACTCTGGAGTTTATAATAATTCCTTTTTGACAAGATGGAGGTTGCTTTATTCCGCTACATATGTGGGTTTTATTCCTTTAAATTAGTCCAGGGTGCTTCTTCACAATGGAATCTCCTCTGGCTGAGAGGCACTGGAGGAAGTCTCCAACCTATCCCCTTTCTCAGGTTCTCCACAATTTGTTGATCATTAGCCTACATTTAGCAGCATGGTCACAAGCCTTGAACTGAGGGTCCAAAAGGAAAATAACATTTTGTTCTGGAATTTTGATGATCCTCAGAGGAACCAGCACCATTCAGGTAACATTATGAAATTAAGAATAAAGCAATAACCGTGTTTTATAGGAGAAAGCGCACCAGGCCAAATATTTTCACGTTATAAAACAGGCAAGGAATTAATATCTGAAATGTATATTTTTAAATTGTTACATAAATCAATGGGGAAAAAAAATCCCAACAACCTATTTTTTAAATATGCCTGGGGATGAATATGCAATTCATAGAAGAGGAGATGCAGATGGTCTGTACATTATGAAATGATGATCAACTGCATTCATCTCAGGGAAAAGCAAGATACCATTCTCATCAAACATACTGGGGGCAAACTAAGTATTGCTAACATTAAGGGCAGCAAGTATGTGAGGAAACGCACCCTCCCACTCCACACACAGCGAGATGGAACAATCACCTATACAGATCAAAACAGTCACCTCGGAAAGCACTTTCTCGGGGTCTATAAACTTCAAATACATTGGTCCTAGTATCCAGCAAATACTTCACGACCCCTCCTCCCCTACCCCAGGTGTAGGCAGGAAATCTATCCATGATATTCCTCATGGAGCAGGCTCCAAGTAGGGTCCCGAAGCCACCAGTTCTAGCCATCTCTGAGAGCTTCTAGAAATGCTGGAGAAGTGGGTAGGAGCCTCCCATCCAGAGCTACTGACTCAGAGTATGTGAAGGTGGGACTTTCTTTTAACAAGCACTTCTGGAGAGACTGATACTCACTCTACTTTGAGAAGTACTACGTCTGACATTGTTTATAATGGAGGAAAAACGGAAGTAATCTAAGTGTCCATCATAAGTCTTCATTTATTGGTATCTTAGAAAATTAGTCAGCAGTTTAAACAAATGGGATAGATATGGGCTGATCTGGAAAAATACCCAAAACAGTCATTTGCAATGTTGAGTATACAGTATGACATTATTTATGTTTTTTTTTAGAACTATAGGATATAATATATTTTCACATACATGTATTTCTCCATGTAATACACATGTGTGCACATATTTAAACATTCAGCCAACTGTCTGGAAAGGCATATAGATGGATGGGTCCCACAGTTATTTTGGGGAGGATACTGGTGTTGGTGCAACAGTCAAGGAAAACTGTAGCTTTTTGTTTGTCGTTTGGTTTTTGGCAAGGAGAGCTTATAGATGTATTATTTGTGAGACAGTATTTTTGGCCAGGAGATCTGGGTTCTAACCCAGTCTCAGCACCAGCCAATTGCACAGTTTTGAGCCAGTGGTAACCTCCCTAGACTTCACCTCCCAACATGCCAAATATGGAATCAGTCAGTTAAGCCTGAAGCGTTTCCCCTCACCTCTTTCAAGCTATGATTCTCACCAAAGTCATCTGAGTGTGACAGTCAGGTCACTTGGTAAATATGACCACCGAAATCAAGAGAAGCAGGCGTTTCTATGTCCCTCAAGGAACTAGTTAGTAATCACTTTCACAATTAGCTCACGATAAAACGACTTACAAAAGAACACCTTCATTTAAATATCTATCAGTGGCTATGAGGAGCTCTAAATTTTGAAAGTTAAGGTTTAGATATATGACAAAATTAATTGCTCACCAGTGTGTGAACTTAAATAATATGATGCCCCATCCCAGCAGAATGGATTGGCTCAGATGATGATCACGCATGTGGTGAGTATGTAAATACATCGGGTACATAAATGGTGTCAGATTGAAGAGTTATTTTGATAGGCAGTATCATGCTTCCAGGCGAAAGAAAACCTGGAGATCTGTGTCAATCACTCTAGGATTTCTTCGATTTTATGTCACACACACTCACACACACACACACACACACACATACACACACACACACAAAATCAATTAAGAGAAGTAGCTTGTAGCTGTACTAAGGGGGATTGGCTTTGACCAGAATACGGAGAAATCTGAATAAACTTGAACTCCCATAGGGATAGATATAAGAAGCTTGATTAAAGATGGATTCAAAAGAGAACAAAATTTATACTAAAAAGGAGTAAGGTAAAACTAATGACAAAGTTCAATCAACTTTTGCTCCATAAGAGAAAATCCTGAGCCCTTCATCAAATTCAGGATCTGAATAGCCATGAATTAGGAGGAATTTGAGAGACTATTAGTAGCTCTGTCATTTTATAACAAGTTAAGATAAATTTGGAACAGGACCCAGTTTTTCCTGTCCCTTTAGGGCAGGGTTCTTCCCTGTGTGTAAACAGAACAAACAAGAAGCTCTTTAGCATGTTGTGTACAAATGGTGAGTCAGTCAAATTTTATAAGGCTTGCACATTTTAAAAACAGTTAAATGCTTTTCGTTGTCTATCTTTGGAGTGAATTTTTTAAAGGAGATTAATGGGGAAAACATTCTTTTTTAAATGCAGGTATAGTCTATTTTATTAGAATTTAATGAATAAGGGTATATAGTTATTTTCTACATTTTTAAAATAACACAATATACTGTGCTAGTTATTTTGCACAGGTTTTCCCAGATCCATTCCCTATCATTTTTTTTTGATGTGCCCTAGTTCCTGAAGTTGACTTCCACAATGAATTTTCTGGTTTGCAGGATTTTCCTGAATTTAATAGTGGGAGATAAGGTTAGAGAGATAAGTACTTGAAGAGGAAACAGATGTAGGGCCTTATCCTTCTTCACCCCAGCCCTGCCTGCCCCATCTCCTCACTCTATTGCTGGCAGTGGCTAACTGGAGGCCCCAAATTATCTGTGGACTCAGGTAATGCCACCTCCCTTTGGTGGCCCACATCTCTGTATTAAGCTCTTCATGAAATTTAATCTCATAAATGTACCATCACTTTCCTGTCAGGGCCTTAACTGCTCATTGCAGAGAGTAGCAAGAAGCCTACAGGTATTTGTGAAGACTGGCATAAAGCCAGCAAACAGTAAACAAATAAATCCTAGCTAGGACCAGATAAGGTCCTACGCAGTATTTTTAATCATAGGATTTTTTTTTTTTTGAATTTTAGTTTCTCAAAATTTTAATTCATATATAACCATCATTTCAGGATACAATTTCAGCCCGCTATATGTGAACATTTCACTTACCCTCCAGCAAAGCTTCTGTGGCAGTCTTTTCTCCTTCCTTCCTCTCACCCTAACATCTTCTCCCCCATACCTTCTCAACTCTTCCCCTTGTATGCTTACTGAGAAGCAGTATGTTTTTCAGAGAATCCAAGGATTATTTTTTTTTCTGTGCTTTGCTGGTTTGTTTTCCTTGGTTAATTATATTGTATTTTATAACTATGTGAAATCATCTTCTAGCTTTCCTTCACTTTTTGATTTACTTCACTTACTATACTCACTTCAAGATCTGTACATTTTCCCCCCAAAAGATGCCATTTTATTGTTTTGAATAGCAGGTAGTATTCTAATTTCTTGTTCTTTTTTTTAAGCTGTGGATTTAATTTTAATTTTTTATTTTATCTTATTTTATTTTTTAATTACCCATTTTGCTGTTTACATATTTATGTATATACGTACATATATATATTACAGCACTGCATTCCCCAGGGTTCTCCTTCCACCTTATCACCTGTGAACCTTCATCTTGGTCTTCTTGTGCTCCTCCCTTCCCCCATCTCCTCCCTATTTGCTTTCCCCAGTTCTGTCGTTAGCTTATTTTGACTTCTTGTTAACCTTTTGTTATTCTTATATCCCACCAATTAGTGAGCTCATATAATTTCTGTCTTTCTCTTTGACTTATTTCTGCTACTATGATTCCCTCTATGTTGGTTTTGATAACAGAGTAATATTCCATTGTGTAAATATACCACATATTTTCAACCATTCATCAGTTTTGAGACATTTGGGTTGTTTTCATACCCTGGCTATTGTAAATAGTGCTGCAATAAATATCCAAATACAGGTGTCACTTTGAATTAGTGATTTTGTATCCTTTGGGTTGAGACACAGAAGTGGGATTGCTGGGTTGCATGGCAGTTCCATTTTCAGTAGTTTGAGGGTCCCCCCCACAGCTTTCCATAGAGGTCCTGCACAATTTGAGTCTGCCTCTCCACATGCTCTGCCCCCACATTGGGAGAGGCAACCTGCCATAGACCCCAGCATCCAGGGAGTTGTTTTTGGTCGTGTAGGAAATGCAAGACCCTGGGTGCTCTTGACTCAGGTCAGCTGAGTGAGATAATGTTTCTCTGCAGGAGGAAGAGCAATCTTGCTTACCACTGGCATTGACAAAGCAGTGGCTTCCCCAGCTCAGTGTTCTCCAATTAGACACAGACCCATTGAGTATGCAGCATCCCGCCCACCCATCTCCATAGCCACAGGGGGACTTGGGGAACGAAGGCATTGATGCAAACACGATATGGCTTGCTCACTTCATCTTCAGCATCCATGCAACAAGAACAGGCTAACAAGCTTGTCAGACAGGTAAAATCTTAAGCCCTGACAGCCTCGTTCTCTACTCTCCAGTCACACAAGCTTTTTCATTTCTATCCCTCAGACCCAGCTGGGTCCAGTTTTCAGGACATGGTGCTTTTGGCTCCTTTATGAGGATCATTCAGTCCCAAGATCTGAGCTGGTTCCTCAGCTTAGCAGTCATCTGTGGGAGCCCATCTCAGAGATGAGAAACTTGTAATCTAAATCTTTGCAAGTTAAGCTCTCTGCCCCCCGCAGGAGGAACAAACTGGGAGCTGAGCAGAAGAATCTTCTGGGGACCCCCTAGGGGGCGTAGCTCCCCGGACCCCAGGTGTAAGAGTGCTGAAGTCATGAACTGCATCATTATTAAGAAAATATAGGAGCCCTGCGTCAGATTCTTTACCTTAATTAAATTCTCTGTGAAAAGTCATTGAAATACTGGAAGGAGCCCAAGGCAAGGAGAACTAGATAAAGCTTTACAGTCAAGGAATAACCTTGGGTGACTTGTAACCAACTTTTATTATCCTGATTCACTAAAATGATTGCTTAGGAATGTTTAGTAGTATTTAATGATAATCTATTTTCTGTTAAGATATTGATTTCTGTCTTTCGCGTTATAGTCCTCACGCGCTCAATGATAATTGCACTCAC